>JBAMBR010007160.1:0-42006 GCA_037044475.1 Zaprionus obscuricornis
TATAAAACAGAAGCTAAAACTTTTGATTCAATGATAGATTAATAAAAAGTCTAAATCCAAAAGGTTATCGAACTGCAAAAGTAATTAAAGTTCATAGAGTGAATGTGAATGACAATGTTATCTTGACCAAAAAATTTGCATTGGCACATTGTCAATGACAGTTTATTGCTGATTGGTTATCGGTTATCGATACTTGACAGCTAAAAGCGTAACGAACATTCAATTAGACTTTAATCAACTTTATAAGAGGCAAAGAAAGTAGACAGCAGCAGTAGCAGCAGAGAAGAAAATATAGTCGTATAATTGATTTGAAATTGAAACTGAAAAGAGACAGACAAAGAGAAAGAGAAAGAGAATGAAGAAAAAGCTCGAAAAAAGCTTTAGATTTTTTTTTGGTAGTTTTGTTTTAGGAAATGGAAGTGAAAGAGGAAGAAAAAAAAAAAATAGTAGTAAAAGCAAAGCGAACACTAACAAAGATAACGACGAAAAATGTTGATAGATAGACGCGTGAGCTACACCTGAGCATGCCAACGCATACCTCTGCATATATGTATAGGTGTGTCTGTGTCTGTGTGTGTATGTGTTTGTATGCTTTTAAGTATGTAATGCCAAAACTCGCTGAGCTGGAAAACTTGATGACCGCACACCAAACATTGAAATGCAAACATGAACTCACGCACAACAGCTTAACTAAGTGTGTATGTGTTTTTGGCTATGCCTTAGGTCGATTGACAGGTGGGCGGGGCAACACGTCCGACACGTATGAGTTCTTTGACTATAGAGAGCTGTTGTGATGCCCCCCCACCCCCAAAAGGGGATTTGAAAATTTTGTGGCTGGGTAGAAAATGTTAGAGAATATAGAAGCATAAAGTAAAATATATGGTGAATGGTGAATGTGAAGGATGGTGAAATGGGAAAACTAATTTGAAAACAACTTTCAAATCTAACAATGAAAATCAATAATTCAGCTATAAATACAAAACGAGCCATTGTAAATTATGCAAGAAACTTGCTCGCGCCAACGATTCAGCTTTTAAAATTCTTATTGCCTTTGTTGCTGCTATTATACTCTGTTGCTGCTGTTTACAGTTATTCACGTTGTTGTTGCTCTTGTTGCTGTTACTGTTGTTGCTTTTGTAGTTATTTAAACTGTTACTGTGCAATTGTGTCGAGCAATAAACGTAAAAAAAATACACAGCCAAAAAAAATATATAGAAAATTGTATAAGAAATTACAAAAAAAAAAAAGATAATAAAAATAATTTGAAAAAAATATAAAAAAAAATTAAATAAATTAATTTCAATATTAAGCTAGCAATTTATTAATTTTTTTTTAATAATCATTTTTAACAATTTTTTTTCAATTTGATTTAATTAAATTTAAATTTATGAGTTTTATAATTTGAAAAAAAAAATAATAATAATAATTATAAGAAATATATGAAAAAAAAATTAAATAAATTAATTTCAATATTAAGCTAACAATTTATTCATTTTTTTTTAATAATCATTTTTAACAATTTTTTTTCAATTTAATTTAATTAAATTTAAATTGAATTTAAATTTAAATTTTTGATTTTTATAATTTAAAAAAAATAATAAAAATAAAAATAATAATAATTATAAGAAATATATAAAAAAAAAGATCAAATAAATTCATTCCAATATTAAGCTAACGATTTATTTATTTTTTTTATAACAATTTTTCAAAACATTTTTCCAATTTTTAATTTAATTAAATTTTTGTTTTACTCAAATAAAAATTTATGATTTTTGTTATACAAAAAAAAAAATGGAAAAATGAATTGAAAAATTGTTAGAAAAAAAATAAATAAATACAAGTTTAGCTTAATATTGAAATTAATTTATTTATTTTTTATATATTTCTTATAATTATTATTATTTTTATTTTTATTATTTTTTTTAAATTCTAAAAATCAAAAATTTAAATTTAAATTCAATTTAAATTTAATTAAATTAAATTGAAAAAAAATTGTTAAAAATGATTATTAAAAAAAAATGAATAAATTGTTAGCTTAATATTGAAATTAATTTATTTAATTTTTTTTTCATATATTTCTTATAATTATTATTATTATTTTTTTTTTCAAATTATAAAACTCATAAATTTAAATTTAATTAAATCAAATTGAAAAAAAATTGTTAAAAATGATTATTAAAAAAAAATTAATAAATTGCTAGCTTAATATTGAAATTAATTTATTTAATTTTTTTTTATATTTTTTTCAAATTATTTTTATTATCTTTTTTTTTTTTTGTAATTTCTTATACAATTTTCTATATATTTTTTTTGGCTGTGTATTTTTTTTACGTTTATTGCTCGACACAATTGCACAGTAACAGTTTAAATAACTACAAAAGCAACAACAGTAACAGCAACAAGAGCAACAACAACGTGAATAACTGTAAACAGCAGCAACAGAGTATAATAGCAGCAACAAAGGCAATAAGAATTTTAAAAGCTGAATCGTTGGCGCGAGCAAGTTTCTTGCATAATTTACAATGGCTCGTTTTGTATTTATAGCTGAATTATTGATTTTCATTGTTAGATTTGAAAGTTGTTTTCAAATTAGTTTTCCCATTTCACCATCCTTCACATTCACCATTCACCATATATTTTACTTTATGCTTCTATATTCTCTAACATTTTCTACCCAGCCACAAAATTTTCAAATCCCCTTTTGGGGGTGGGGGGGCATCACAACAGCTCTCTATAGTCAAAGAACTCATACGTGTCGGACGTGTTTGCCCCGCCCACCTGTCAATCGACCTAAGGCATAGCCAAAACGCACTCACCGTACACGCCTACTTGCCAGCAATATAGCCAGCCACCCAGCAGTCATTTCCTCTCCCCATCCCCATCCCCATCTCCTCCTCCTCATGCTACAATCTAGAGGCTTGCATATCAAAATATAGACATACTATATGCTTGTTTACCATACATACACGAAAATACATGCAAACATACGCACACACACACACACACACACACACACACATACACACTTAGTTAAGCTGTTGTGCGTGAGTTCATGTTTGCATTTCAATGTTTGGTGTGCGGTCATCAAGTTTTCCAGCTCAGCGAGTTTTGGCATTACATACTTAAAAGCATACAAACACATACACACACACAGACACAGACACACCTATACATATATGCAGAGGTATGCGTTGGCATGCTCAGGTGTAGCTCACGCGTCTATCTATCAACATTTTTCGTCGTTATCTTTGTTAGTGTTCGCTTTGCTTTTACTACTATTTTTTTTTGCCTCTTCCCTCCCTTCTTTCGCTTCCTCTTTCACTTCCATTTCCTAAAACAAAACTACCAAAAAAAAATCTAAAGCTTTTTTCGAGCTTTTTCTTCATTCTCTTTCTCTTTCTCTTTGTCTGTCTCTTTTCAGTTTCAATTTCAAATCAATTATACGACTATATTTTCTTCTCTGCTGCTACTGCTGCTGCTACTTTCTTTGCCTCTTATAAAGTTGATTAAAGTCTAATTGAATGTTCGTTACGCTTTTAGCTGTCAAGTATCGATAACCGATAACCAATCAGCAATAAACTGTCATTGACAATGTGCCAATGCAAATTTTTTGGTCAAGATAACATTGTCATTCACATTCACTCTATGAACTTTAATTACTTTTGCAGTTCGATAACCTTTTGGATTTAGACTTTTTATTAATCTATCATTGAATCAAAAGTTTTAGCTTCTGTTTTATAAAATTTCATATTATTATTTTAATTATTTTTTATTATTATTATGATTTTTTTCCGGAATTATTTATTTCCATCTAAAATTTCAAATTATTTTTTTTAATATTTTTATTTTTGTGGAAAATTTTTTTTATTTATAACATCTGCAATTTTATATCATAAAACGGGAATTTTTTTTATTTATAACATCTGCAATTTTATATCATAAAACGGGAATTTTATAATTAATTTATAAAATTTAAAATTATTATTTTTTTTTTATTATGATTTTTTCCGGAATTATTTATTTCCATCTAAAATTTCAAATTATTTTTTTTATATTTTTATTTTTGTGGAAATTTTTTTTATTTATAACATCTGCAATTCTATATATAACATAAAACGGGAATTTAATAATTAATTTATAAAATTTCAAATTATTATTTTTTTTTTTATTATGATTTTTTCCGGAATTATTTATTTCCATCTAAAATTTCTAATTATTTTTTTTATATTTTTATTTTTGTGGAATTTTTTTTTATTTATAACATCTGTAATTTTATTTCATAAAACGTTAATTTTATAATTAAGTTATAAAATTTCAAAAATTGTTTTATTTTTTATTTTGCCTTCTAAAATTTAAATTTATTTTTTATTTTTTTAGTTTTGCCGGAATCATTTAGTATATTTAAAATTTTAAATAATTTTTTATTAATAGATTTTTGCGGAATTCATTTTAAATGAATTTTTTTATTTATAGCATCTGAAATTTTATATCATAAAACGGGAATTTTATAATTAAGTTATAAAATTTCAAAAAATTTCGTCTAAAATTTAAAATTATTTTTTATATTTTTTTCTTTTTGCCGGAATTGTTTAATATATCTAAAATTTTAAATTATTTTTTATTTATAGATTTTTGCGGAATTTTTTTTTATTTATAGCATCTGAAATTTTATATCATAAAAGTATGCTATAGTTTTTTTTTAATGTTTTTTTTTTATTTTTTTTTTTTAAATTTTTGTTGATTTAGTTTCGATAATTATGTCGGCTAGACTATCGTTACGATATAATTATAAAATTTATAAAAATTTTGATTTGAAGTTTGTATCGTACTAAAGTTAAAGAACGCTGTGAAAATTTCGTCAAAATTGTGACAGGAAATTGGATTTCCATCTGCATAACTTTTAAATTTATGAAACTATCAAGATGCAACTAACATTAATTGAGCTTAGTAATATTTAACACTTGTTTGCCAAATTTAATGGCAATCGGTAAACTTCGCTATATAAAAAATAACTTTTTATATTTAAAAAAAAAAAGTCCTAAAAAAAAATATGCAACATTTTTTTAATTTTTTTTTTTGTTTTTTTTTTATCTTTTTCCAGATGTCAATTCAAAAGCTAAATGATAATACAAACTCGGGCTATGTTAGCTCAGAGGAGACAGACTCCCTGCTAGTATCAACGAATCCGAGCAAAGGTAGCGGCGGTGGTCGTACTGCACTGTTGCGTCAAGTTAAAAATAGTTCAGCCAATGGACCAACAATAACAACGTGCAGTGGCACGATAACGGGAACAACAATAACAACAACAGTAACAACACCGAATAATATGGCTTCCACATCGGCAGGTAAGCCGACATTAATGCGACAAGATCGCACATCAACATATCTAACAAGTCCGCAACAATCGCAACAACATGCAACACATCGCATGGGTTCATCATCAGAGGAACGTATGGGTGGACATGATGAAGATATTGAACAAGGATTACGTATGACAATGACAACAACAACAACAGCAGCAGCAGCAGCAGCAGGAAATATTGTGCCTGATATTGAAGTACATGAAGAGGACCAAGAATTAACACAAAACACATCAACAACAACAACAATATCGGCCAAAGAACAACAACAACAACAACAACAAGGAACAACTAAGCAACCGACCATATCAATTATGAATTTAACTACAGGAATAGTAGGAACAGGACCAGGATCAAGTGCTGGTAGTGGCAGTGGTGCTGGTGGTGGTGGTAATGGTTCAAGTCATCCAAATTTGGGTACTACATCATATCAAAATTTATCATCGAGCATACCACCAAGTGCACCAAGTCGTTGCCGTGCATGTCGCAATTGCAGTCGACGTGCATCAACGACACCAATATCAACCGCTGGCCAAATTGATCGTTCCGCATCACGGGATAGTGTTAAAAGTGCCTTTCAGCCTGGTAATTTAACCAGTTCAATGGCCATATGCATATCAAATTCAGCATTACAACAACAGCAACAACAACAATTACAATTACAATTGCATCAACATCAACAATTGCAATTGCATCATCAACAACAGCAACAGTTGCAGCAGCAACAGCAACAGCAACAGCAGCAACAGCAACAGCAAGTGCCACCAGTGTTGATCACGTCATCACCAACAAATGGTTCACGAATAATACGTCAAAGTTCACAACCGGAATCAAGCACAACGGCAATATGTTGCGGTTCGCATAGTTCCTGTGGACACTCGCATACGGTGCCAAATGTCTCACTGAAACAATTGCGGGAGAGCACAACCGATGGCATTGCGGGCATTGCGGCTGATTCCCTGCGGATCAATGGCGGCATGCGTCCATTTAAGCAGGTAAGCGTCCCTGCTTGCTCCTCCCTATACATCTTTCCCATTTTTGGCCCATAGTGTCTCTTATGCGACATTGTTCTCGCTCTCTCTCACTCTTTTTTTTTTCAATGCCCTTGACTTTCTGTGTAGCCCAATGGAGTAACAGACCAACAGACCAACAGACCAATGTATTGTCACATGCTTGGCATGTTTCAAGTGTGTGTGTACATAACCTCAAACCATGTTGTTTGTTTTGTCAACACTGTACAACAAGTTATACTAGAGCTGCATTATCATACTTTGGCTTGTTGTACAGTGTTGGTTAAAACGCCGCATAGTGTGTGTGTGTGTGTATACATAACCTACAAAATCGTTAAAATTCTCACACTATTGCTATCTCTGTCTGTCTGTCCCTGGCCATGTATAGCTTGTAAGTTAAAATGTGTTAGTGTCAATGCCTTTCAAATCCAAGGCGCGGCCCATACTATATCTATCTTTTGACCCAACCCCTGCCTTCAGCTACCCTTGGCCCCCTGCACTTGATGTTTGATGTTGAACAACCAAAAAAAACTAGAACTCAACCTTGATTACAGTTAGTTTTAATTGATTTTTACCCGGATGTGAAAAATTATGTACGTTATGTGCTGCGCCATGTTATCGATTACTCACACTTTTGCCTACTACTAACAACAAAACAAACAATCAAACATACAAACATATTTATACATATATCTATGGAGATGGCACAACTATCGATTCATGCGATAGTTTTTATACGATAGTATTTAAACATAGTTCATAGCAAGCATTTATTTATTTATTTATTTTTTTTTTGTAATTGCTTCTGCGACGCATTTGTATCGCACAACGCTGCTATCGATAGTTATGTCAGCTCAAAAAAAAAAAAAAAAAATAATCGACAAGTAATAAAAAAAAAGCGAAAAAAAAATAATAATAAGCTCAACTTCCAAATCAATTTTTGCACAAGATTTTCAGCTTATAAAAATTGTTGAAAAAAAAGAAGAAAAATTTGAAATGAAATACAGCAAAAAAAAAAATAAATATATATATAAATTTGTCATATATAAATCTGTATATACATGTATATTTATTATTACCGTTATTTTTTTTTTTGTTAGACTTAAGTATATTGCGACACGATTGAAGCGGCTTAAAAGCCAAAGCTTTACCTTAGTTTATAAGCAATTGAATTTTTTTCTTTCAACCCAAAATCCATAATCATCTATCGAACCTTAAAAAAAAAACATATGAATGTATATATTATATATATATATATATTATTTTTTTTTGTTGTCGACCTACACGATATAATGCCATGAAGTTGATTTTTCAAGCCGAAGTATTTAAGTATTATAATTGAGGCAATTCAAGCATATTCATCGCATTCTTATATCATATAATATATATGATATATATATTTTTTTTTTTTAATTTTTTGCAGCTGCTGCTTCTTATTATTTTCTGTGTGTGTGTTTTTTTTCTGTTATTTTTCGTTTTATTTTTTTCACATTTTCACGCGCTCAAATCCAATTAGTAAAAAATCAATATTGCGCATACGCCACATTGGCCCAATAATATTAATTATTAGATAGCATATATAGACTTCTTATGCGAAGCTTTCACCGTCTCTGCCTTTGCCTCTGCCTCTGCCTCTGCCTCTGCCTCTTCCGTCTTCTTCTAATTTTACATATTATAAACATAATTAAAATTGTTGTTTACTCAACTTGCATGAATGCAGAAAATATCGAGACAGAGGGAGTGACAGGGAGATTTAAATTTGATTCATTTTATCATCTTAAAAAAAAAAAAAATCATATTCGTTTACTTAACATTAAAATAAGCGTTTCAAAGCCCATTAATATTCATAACATTCATATTTATACTCATGCTACTTAATCATACTACAGCTACTCATACTCATAATTACACTCATACTTATACTCAGACTTTTATATATTCATATTCAATCATTCAATCATTCATATTCAATTTCATTCATATTCAATAAATTTTCATATTTCCTATATTTAGAATTCTTAATTAGATATGTAATTAATATCAATAAATTTTTCGACAATGTTGTGAAGTTTTCTTCACGCTCAGCGCTTGTTGGTGACCTTAAAAAAAAAAACCAAAAAAACCAAAAAAAAAAAAAAAAGTAAAAATATGATTGATGAATGTTTTCACTCTTTGACATTTCGTTGTCGCGTTTTTCCATTTCTTTCATACGATTTATTTATTTTTATTTTTATTTTCTGTCGTTGTTTCCTCGCTATCTTCACCCATCTTTCGTTTTGAGGGTTATTATTTTTCTTTTTTTTTCTTTCCAGTTTTCTATAGATAATTGACACTTTTCTCTGGTTGGGTTATAGCCTCGGGAACGACCAATAAACGAGCTTCCCTTTACACTCTGTGTTTTTTTGTTTTTTGTCAGTCTGTTTGGCTCAGTGTATGTGTGTGTGTGACAAAAAGCTTTATGCCATTCAAGAACTAAGTGTAACTAGCGCCAAAGCTAATGGCCAAAGATGATAATGATATAGCCCTATGGCAACAATTTTCAACTTTGCCAAAGACCTAACCCAATCCACAAATTTTTAGCTTAAGAGCTTAAAGCTTTCCTTTGCCATAGGGAATACTTTGAAACACACACACAGATATACACTATATATATAGTGAGACTGAAGACTGCTGACACGCATACACATACACATACACATACTCATCAATTTTGTATGCAATTTAAAGTGCGGGCAAACCATAAATAAATACTTAACAGCATACTTGCCTATGCATACGAAAAAGCTTTTCTTCATTGTCTCTGACTGAGCTTTTTTTTTTATTTTGTATGTTGGTTTGTTTGGTTGTCTGGTTGTCTGACTGAATAGAACAGAAAAAGCTTGTCTGTCGATTTCAAGTTTCACACATACTTTCATATACACACTCCCGCCATTTGTCTCTCATCGCTCACTTTTGATAGTTTTTTTTTACCAAGCTTTTAACTTAATTATGCAACAAAATGCTTTGAACTTTTCATTCCCATTGTGTGCATTGTGCCACCAAAAAAAAAAAAAAAAAAACACACACACACACATAATAAAAAAAGTTTCAAATGCCAAGTTCATGTATGAAAAGCTAAAGGATTTAGTTCAACGTAAACACAAATACACAGACATACACATACATGCAGAGAGAAATACACGCAGAGTTACCACAATAATCACATACTTAAACATGATTGCAATTGTTATTATTATTTTTTAATTTAGCTAACAAATTGCCGCAAATTAGTTTTAATTTATGGCTTTTCATTCTCATATCCATTTTCTTTAAAAGTGAAAAAATTCTTTGGCATGCATAGAGAAAATTGCTACAAAGTGTCTAATAAATAAATATTATGCCTCATTTAGCGTATTCTCAATATAACAATTAACATTTAACATTTAGCGTTTTAATTTCAACAGTGAAAATCATTTTCAGCATATTAAATATTTAATTAGATTTTTTAAAATATTTACGTGCAATGCCCAAAAGTATGCTGCATTCTATTCACATGTAATTAATACGCAAGCAAGTAAGCGTAACAAAATGCATTTAAATAAAAGTGTAGCATACTTTTAGGGCGGCAGTTAAAAAGATTGAGATAGAGAAAAAAATATAATCTTCGGCCATTTGTAGATAATTAAATTTGCCATATTATTTGTACAAAATTCATTGTTATTTCTTATAAAATAAATTATATATATATATATCTATTATGTATAAATTATTTCTTATGTATATATATATATAAATATATCTATCATATATTATATGTATATTATTAAATGTCTATAATTAAGTATATATATTTATATTATTAATTATAAAAAAAATTATAAATTTGTCTATTGTTATTTTTAAATATGTCAACTTAGTTATTGCAGTTATTCTATAAAATTCCAGTTTTATCTTTATCTTTAGTTTGGTCATCTATATGTATTATACTATTACTTAGTTATATTTTCGCCCCCCTTGCCCTACCATCTAACTCTATTACTATTACTGCTATTACTACTAGTGTTTCTCATACTATTGTTCATTTTAATTAACTAATACTAAATCAATTAATTAAACTATTTATGTAACTGTAATCTAATATCTCTAATCACAATTCGCATCAACAATTCTCCTCAGGGCGTTCTTCTAATGCCTCGCACATTGTCCGAAAGCCGAAAATTGCGACTTAGAAGGGCCTTCACAGAGGCTACTAACGAAACGCTACAATGCTCCAAAATGGTATTTAAACAATAATCAAATTCAAATTTTTACAACCAAAAAAAAAAAAAAAAAACTCTAAACAAAAGAAAAATACAAATTTTTTCCCATTCAACAACAACAATAATCCCTCCCCCAAAAAAAAATAAAAAACTTCGATTAGCATTTTGTGCATAAACGTTTTTTCAACTTTTAGCTGTGTATTGTGTATATAACAAATTATTAAATACAATCAAAAATTGAACAAAAAAAAAATATCAAACAAATAAAAAAAATTATATACAACACCTAAAAACAATACAAAATTTCAAAAAAAAAAAACAATTTTGTAGTATAAAGTTTTGGCACCATTTAAAACTTTCCTTTACCCCAAACAAAATTGAAATGCGATACATTTTGAATGCTGCCCGTTAAACGTACAAATTGAGTTCAAAATTCTCTCAAAAAAAAAAAAACTCAACTCATATTAGTAAATTGTATTTTGCATACGCATACGCATAAGCATTCGCATATTTATATTGTACTCGCACCACTCACAATGCCAATCAGCGTTTAGTATTTGTTCAACAAACAAGAAAAAAAATAAAAATAAAAATAAAAATAAAAATAAAATAAAATTGAAAACTTCAAACTTTCGAAATACTTATGTTAAGTCTGAGAATGTGTACTTCAAAAAAAAAAAAAAAAATTCCATTTTCCGCATCTTGAAAATGTTGCTTGTAGTTGTTGAGCTCTGATTATGCTCGCACACAAACACGCAACATCTACATTTACATATATAAACACTCAAAACACTCATATACATCTGTTCATTCACATTCATATTCATATTTGACATCGCACGACAATCTCACAATCTTTGATATTGGCTCGTTAGCTTGTTATCTCAAGTTTTTAGTAGTTGCCTTTACATATAGTTTCTGTAGTACAAGTAGATTGTGTTATATATATATATATTAGATATTAGATATACATATTATGATATATAAGCTCTATTTTTAGTATATATATTATAGATCTATATTGATCTATTAAAATTTTGGAAAGGTAAGCGATAGTATTCAATCTTGTTTGCCTGCTCTTCCAGTTACATATTTCATATGCACACACACACACACATTTATATATATATAATTTGGCTAATGCCTTAAGTCAGTTAAGATCTTGCACCACTTAGAGAAACTTACAACTGAAAATTTCAACTTCTATATATAATATATCTAAAATATCTGAAATTTCTTAAATTTAATTCAGAATTTATTTAAGAGACAAAGTTTTTTAATGCTGGCGGGAAAATAATAATAATAAGTATTTTTATATGCTAAATTTATTTTATACTTATTATCAGCTAATGATAATGTTTGCTGTTAATGATATTTATAATGATAATGCTAATGCTTATGATTATGATAATAATAATTAAATAAAATAAAATTAAATAAAATAAAATTAAATAAAATTAAATAAAATAAAATAAAATTAAATAAAATTAAATAAGATTAAATAAAATTAAATAAAATTAAATAAAATTAAATAAAATTAAATAAAATTAAATAAAATTAAATAAAATTAAATAAAATTAAATAAAATTAAATAAAATTAAATAAAATTAAATAAAATTAAATAAAATTAAATAAAATTAAATAAAATTAAATAAAATTAAATAAAATTAAATAAAATTAAATAAAATTAAATAAAATTAAATAAAATTAAATAAAATTAAATTAAATAAAATTAAATAAAATTAATTTAAATTAAATTAAATTAAATTAAATTAAATTAAATTAAATTAAATAAAATAAAATAAAATAAAATTAAATAAAATAAAATAAAATTAAATAAAATTAAATAAAATTATATATATAAATAATAATAAATATTATGACAATGAAAATAGTAATAAAAATAATGATGATAATGTTAATGACATATAATGAAAATAATAATAATAATAATGAAAATCGTAATAATAATTCTAATGCTAATGCATATAACAATGAAGTCAATTTTTCATAGCATTTTTTTTGTAAAATGTTTATCAATGAAAATAATAATTAATGAATTTTATATAAATTTATATAAATTCATAATAAAATAATAAGTGAAATTTCTATTGATATTTTTCGTCAATAAAAATAATAATAAAACATTCGTATGCATATAATATAATAATGAAATAATTAAATAAATTTACCCATTGAATTTATTTTGAACCAAACAAGTTCAAAGAATTTTCTTTAAGTGCAAGTGAAAAGAAGAATTTTGTTGAAATACAAAATTTTGAAAAACAGAACGAAAATTATTGTAAATAGACTTTATTATAAATTGCATTTAAAGTAAAATTTATTATTACATTTTGTTTTTGTGTGTGTAAGAAGAACAATTTGTGAATACATTAATTACTAGAACTAATATTTTACAAATTTGTTGAGTTATGTCTTCCTAATACACTAATTATTTCTTATTTCCTGGAATTTCATTTCCCCTACATATTTCTTGTAATAATATTAAACAATTTTCTTTTTTTTTTTTGGCTTTTTGCCAATAATTGTTGAAAAATAATCAAAAAAAAAAAAAGAAAAGCCCAAAAAAAAAAAATGCAGAGCAAAGTTTATGTGTGTATTGAATGGCGGTACTTAGAATTTAATTGGGAATAATGACATCTGGGACAAGGCTTTTGTTTCTTTTTTTTTCTTCTCTTGTAGTCGCGCCTTTCTTCTCTTTCCCTTTGACCATCATATGCTCTTCATGTGAATCTTTATGTCGCATTTATGGTGAGCAAGCTGAATGTTTGCTTTCTTTTTTTTTTTTTGCGCTTTTTTTTTTTGAGGGTAAACGTGAGTCATGCGAAATTGGGTACAGGGCATTTTCAAGTTCATACACTGCACGAAATATTTAAATATGTAGCAATATTATAATGATCAATACTATAAGTGATCAATAATTTATATTTTATAGCTCTGATCGGCAGACATATTGAAAGTTAAAATTATGAAAATTGTAAATGAGGCATATCAATATTTTTTTTGCGCAGTGTATAAAGCTGTCAGCCGACAAATGCCCATTAAATGTTTTGGTTCGCAGTCGAAGCGAACGAGCGTAAAGAGAGCGAACAGGTGAGAGAGTATGAGAGAGAGAGCAGACTAACGGCGAAATGCTCTCTTGCTGCTGTTGCTGTTGCTATTGCTGCTGCTGCAGAGAGCGCACAAACAGATGATGATGATGAAAGTAGAAGAGTGAGAGAGAGAGAGAGTGTTAGTGTGAGGGGAGCAGCATATATATAAATGTAAGAGTATGAGCAGGAAACGTTTCAGTTGAGAGTGCGAGCATCGTTTCCATGACGTAGGCAATCAATTGTTTCCATTGTCTGTTAGTCTGCGGAAAGAAAGTAATAGTTGGAGTAGATGAACAGAGGCAGGGGTGCGCTGCGCTGCGATGCGTGGCGTTGCGAGGCGTGGCGGGGATTGTTTTGGGGGAGTCTGCTATTGGCAAACATACAAACACACACACACACACACACACACATACACACATATGTATAGATGTGTATACATTCGCAAAGTTGGGCGGATGTCTCTCTCAGCGCTCAGCTGCTGTTTCCATTCAATTCTCGGGCATCGTCAATCGGGCAATCGGGTAATCGTTAATCGGCTATGGGAGGGGGGCAAAATCACGATCTACGCGTCGCGACGCGTGCTCTGCCCGATTCTCATGTTGTTGTTGCTGGCTGTTGCTGTTGTTATTGTTATTGTTATTACAGTTGTTGTTTCTCTTGTTCTTGTTCTTCTTCTTCTTCTTGTTTTTTTTTTTTTTTTTGCTCTTGTTCTTGTTATGATTATTGTTGTTGCTGTTGCTGCTGTTGTTGTTGTCCCTTCGGAAAAATTGAAATCTAAATAAAATTTTTCTGCATTTGTGCGGAAAACAGCGACGCGAACACAACATACAGCAAAAAAAAAAATAATAATAATAAAATAAAATATATATAAAACAGAAAAAAAACAAAAAAAAAAAAAAAAAACAAATCTTAGACAATTTTTGCGCCTAGTCAAATTTCTGTTTTTTTTTTTTTTGTTTTTATTTGATTCCCTCAACTTTTCTTTTTTTTTTGAGTTTTCGCTGTAAAAAAAAAAACAAGTTAAAAACCATTTTCAACAATTTACGTCGGCAAAAATTTCGGACAAAAAAAAAAAAAAAAAAAATAGAAGAAAAAAAACTTGTGGAAAAACATTTAGCGTAAAATGCATTTGCAGCCTAAAAGCGAACGAAACCAATTTGCAAATTTGAAAGAAAAATAAATAAACAAAAATTAAAATTAAAAATTAAACAAAGCGAAACAAAATAAAACAGAAATATTATCAACAACAACAACAAAAAGAAATAATTAAAAAAAAATAAAAATAAAAAAAATAAGAGAAAAAAAATTTGAAATATTTTTTTTTTTTGTGTTTTTTTTATACAATTTTTTTTTACAAGTGCTCGCGTCTCTCTGTGTGTGTTAGTGTATTTGTGTGTGTGCCAAGTATTGTATATTGTGGCATGTCGCCTGCCTTTTATCAGGCTGTGACTTTACCTGTAACCGGAACTGGAACAGGAACAGGAACAGCAACGGGAACCGGAACCGGAACTGGAACTGGAACTGGAACCGGTACCGGAACTGGTAACAATACACGAACCGTTGCTGAACCACGCACTGTAACTACAATTGCAATAGATACTGATACTGAAACTGCAACTGGTATTGAAACTATTGCTGTTGGTGTAGCTACAGCTACAGCTACAGCTGAAAGTGGAATCAGTTGTGGTGGAACAAGTGGAAGTGGAACAAGCGGTAAGGTAACCGGTATAAGAACTGTAACAAATACAGTTGCTGCTTGTCCAAGCGTTCAAATTGCAATGCCAACGTCATTGCAACATCTGCCGGCGGCAATGACGCGCGCCGGTAGCGTTAGTGGTGCCAGCGGTAGTGCTACCACCGGTGGTGGTGCCGCAAATGCGTCACGTCGCACATCACTTTGGGTGGAAACATTGCGACAAACGCGTAAACTTTCCTATGCCAATGAGCGACCCATTTTGGTAAGTTCCAAAACGTTCAAAACGTTGAACAACATTTTCTTTTTTTTTCTCTGTTTTGTTTTTTTTTTTTTACTCCCTCAACATATACAATACATATGTATCTGCCACGCCTTTACGCCCCCAAAACGATATAATACATATGTATAATTGTAACAATGACGTAGGTAAAGATAAAGTTCGAGACTGAGCCTTGTCCATGCACAGGCACGGGATGCTGCTGTCTTTTGCCATTGCCATTGCTGTTGCCCATCGAGTCAACTATAAAAATAAACAAAGCGTCGCGTTCTTGGGTTTTGGATCCAGCGTACTGGGAAATGTTAGAACTGGGAACTCGGGGGCTATTCCAAGCTATTTTCATCGAAAGCATCTGCAAGAAAACTACAACAACAATAACAATAACAAAAAAAAAAAAAAATCAACCAGAACAATAACAACAACTACAACACACACACACACACAGAGACATAAATATAGCATATATAGCAAATAACAATGAAATGGCAATTTTATTTTATTCATGCACAACGAATATTGAATACCTTGCAATTTATTAGCTCATCATAATATATTTTCAATATTTATTCCCAATATATAATCAAAATATCAATATATAAAAATATTAAAGAAATTCAAATTTTATTTAAAATGAAATTTTTTTTTTTTTTTTTTAAATATTTTATAAAATAAAATTCAAGTTTCTTATAAAGATGAAAAACCAGTCGTAAAGATTAATTCAAAATCGTTTGAAAATTATTTGTATATATTTATAATACAAATATTTTAGATTACTCGAAAATTTATTTAGAAAAAAAAATTTTTTTTTTTTTTTATGAATAAATTTGTGAAAATACTAGATAAAATATTTTTTGTAAAAATTTCAAATATACTCGAAAATATTTTTTTTTAATAAATGTGAGAAAAATGTCGTTGGATAATCCCAAGAATCTTGCAAAAAATATTTGAATATACATATATATATATATATTTATAAAACGATTTGAAAATACTCGTAAAATGCTTTTGTTAATTGTCTGAAGAAAAAAATATGTTTGAAACATTTTTCTAAATACTTGCAAATAAATTTAAATATTTTTTTTTTTTTATATATTATTTTATTTGCGTCTATTTGTTTTTATATTTATTTATTAATAATTTTTGTAAGAAAATTTAACAATTTTTTTTTTATATTTTGCAACTTTTTTTTTATGTCTTTCTCGATTTTGCATAAAATTTATTTTTATATTTATTTATTTTTATATTTATTTATTAATAATTTATAAAAAAAAGAGAAAAATTTGTATATAATTTTTATAAGAAAATTTAGCAATTTTTTCTTTATATTTTGCAATTTTTTTTTTAATATCTTTCTCAATTTCACATAAAATTTATTTTTATATTTATTTATTAATAATTTATAAAAAAAAGAAAAATTTTGACATAATTTTTGTAAGATTTAACAATTTTTTCTTTATATTTTGCATTTTTTTTTTTATATTTTTCAATTTCGCATAAAATTTATTTTTATATTTATTTATTTTTATATTTATTTATTAATAATTTATAAAAAAAAAATCGAAAAATTTTGATATAATTTTTGTAAGAAAATTTAGCAATTTTTTTTTTTATATTTAGCAATTTTTTTTTATGTCTTTCTCAATTTCACATAAAATTTATTTTTATATTTATTTATTAATAATTTATAAAAAAAAAATCGAAAAATTTTGATATAATTTTTGTAAGAAAATTTAACAATTTTTTCTTTATATTTTGCATTTTTTTTTTATATTTTTCAATTTCGCATAAAATTTATTTTTATATTTATTTATTTTTATATTTATTTATTTTTATATTTATTTATTTTTATATTTATTTATTTTTATATTTATTTATTTTTATATTTATTTATTAATAATTTATAAAAAAAATCGAAAAATTTTGATATAATTTTTGTAAGAAAATTTAGCAATTTTTTTTTATATTTAGCAATTTTTTTTTTTTTATAGTTTTCTCAATTCACTTGAAAAATAAAAAAAAAATGTTACAAAGCTTGCAAAAATATGAATGATGCTGGCAATTAGTGTTAGTGTATTGCGAAAAATTATGTGGGAAATAGACAAAAGTCCGATTCAGTGGGAAATCAGAAAAGCGATTCGAATATTGTATCGTATCTATTGTATTGTATTTTTGTGTGTCTGAATCGAAAATAAATGCCCATAAATACTCGATTTTCCAATAATATACATACGTAATGTATCTACAGAAGATATCTATAGATATATATATATATATTATACTAAATAGATATATAGAACACTCTACAGCACAAGGGGTCTGCTAGACGATAGACGGTAATTTCTTTGTCTTTGATATATTGTTTAGAGTGTTGTTGCTGTTGTTACTGCTGTTGCTGTTGCTGCTGCTGTTGTTTTGGTGCTTGGTGCTGTTGGCCTTATGACCTAATCGATTTGCTGCGAAGTCATCTCTATTAGTGATTGTCTATGCTACATAGACAATTCTCATTAAATTCAAAAAAAAAGGAAACGAAAATGCTTTGAAATAGTTTGAAAGTCTCCAAGAGTCTCGTCGCATTGTTCATATCGTGTCGAATACCAGTACCAAGTAGTACACTATATTCTATATATATATATAGAGTAAAATATATGTACATATAAATAAGTATACAATTCTTGGTAAATTACTTTGAGCACCTGTGCCCCCAAAGAAATCCCTTGGTTTAACTCAACCTGACTAATGAAATCTCCAACTCTGTGCCATACTTTATTTTATTTCTTTTCTTTATTTAGTTTCTTTTTTTCCCCTCGTTTCTGTTTCTGTTTTCTGTTTACTGTTTTTTTTTTTTGTTGTTATTTTCTTCATTTTATTTTGAGGTCAGGGTCAGGTTGGTAATATTGAAGTTAGGAGGTAGGCCTGACGAGGGAGTGAGAAAAAACAAAAAAAAAAAGAGAGCAAGGTATTGTGAGTTTTGTTTTTTTGGCGGTTGGGCGTGGAGGTGGCTGGTGGTAGGGGGGAAGGGGGACGTGTACATCGTCTAGAACTCGTCAATTACTTCAACATTTCCTCGAGGCGCAGGCAAAAAGTAAACAACTTCTCGTCACCTTTTATTTTATTTTTTTTCTCTCTTTTTTTTTTTTTGAAAATCGATGAACGAAAAACAAAAAAAAAATATATATGAAAATAAATAATAAAAAAATATAAATAAAAAAGAAAATTATATACATATAACGTAAGAAACTCCGAAATTGTGTGTTAAACGGAGCAAAAATTCCCCTGGCGATTTTTTTTTTTATTTTTATTGTTGTTATAATAAATTGCATTACGCTTCGCATTCTTTTCAACGTTTTTTTTTTTTCTTTGGGTTTTCTTGGGTTTTCCTTTATTCAGCAGTGTTTCTTATGTTATTACTATGTTAATAGTTTAACAGTTACTGTAAAATTCATTTCAAAAAGAAAATTGCATTTCGCTAAAAAAAAAAAATGTATGTTGAACTCTGAATGTTTATTAAAGCTTAAAAAATGCTCATAAAGTTATAAATTTTATTGACTTAAAAGTCAAAGTCAATATATCAAAAGAGAGATTATCATGAGATTTCTATAGAGAAACAATAGCAACAGCAACAGCAACAGCAACAACATTTAGTTACAATTTGAGCTTCATCTATGATTCATAAATATATTATGAGACAAGCATGATGATATTGCATATTGATATATATATAGTATATATAGTGAAATCTCTTGAGCGTCACTTGATGATATATGAGTATATTTCATAGATTTTTTTGCGATTATACAACAATTCCAGCAATTTGATAAAGTTTAATTAATGTTCCCCCAAAGGAAAAATGTTCTACGCGTAGTTGAGTTTCTTTTTTTCCCCCCCCCCCATACTCTACTTTCTATAGATGTATAGTATGTAATACTTAGCTTGTCCTTGATAAATGTGTTACATCTAGTTTTAGTCCATCATATTCATGTGTGTGTGTGTGTGTGTGTATTATTATTTGCATTTGACATTTTATCTTTGTCTTTTGGACTTTTTGTTTACAATTCTTTATAGTATACCCTTTATATACCCTATATACTTCAGCTACTATTATGTATAGAATAATAATGGGCGTTACCATTGTATAATTTTGTGCTAATTTAAAATGTTACGGTTAAGTCAGAGGTGGAATAATTTACAGAAAATTGTAAAGCTCATATGAAATGCATTTACGCTATATTTGATCAGCATACAAGCGCCTTATGTTCAACAAACAAGTTGTTGACTCTTACAGGCAGTAGTATGACATATATATACTATATTGTACATATATATAATGCAACCTAGCTATGGTATATGTGTGTATATACCATAGTATATTCATGGGTGGTTTCTGTACTTTCTTTACTCTTTTTCCCAAAAGTTATTCTATTTGTACTGCGTAGAAGTTGACATTAACATACACTGCATTTAACGATTTTATGGGTATTTTTGCCTCTAGAAGTTCAGTTCGTATTCCCCTTTACTTTTGGTATTAGCCTAGCAAATACCCTCAAAGACTTTAGCAGTAAATTTTTGATACCTTAGCAATATCTGAGGAAGTTTTGCTTAGTAATATCTTAACGATAGCTTAGCTGTATCTCTGATACCTGATAGAGTCTTAGCAGTACCTTTAATTTTTGATACCATTAGCAATACCTGAGGTACTTTAGCAAGTAGTATGTCTAATTTTTAATAGTAATAGGTAATACCTTAGGTAATACCTTAGGTAATACCTTAGCATTACTTTTTTGATACCATTAGCAATACCAATACTTGAGGTACCTTAGCACTACGTCAAATATAATATTTTAAGAATAACTCAGATCATCAAACATCTATGCAGTACCACTGATACCTTGCCAGTACCTACTGAAACTTTAGCAGTACCTTTTGGTACGTTAGCAGTACCTCAGCTACCTTAACATTGTCTTAGCAATACCTTTTGGGGTATCAGTAACTTTATTATTCGTATCTGCATTTCCATTTAGCGCAGTATCTCTGTTTCTTTAACACTAACTCTAAGCTTACGGTAAATTATTAGCCAGCTCCTTTGATGCCCTAGCAGCAGTACCACAAGTTTTAGATTGCCTAAATGTTACTTATTTGTTTCGTTTTCTTTTGCTTTTCGCTAACATAGCTGTGTCTGCTGAAGCCTTAGCTGTATCCTTGAAACCTTAGCAGTGACAGCAGTACCATTTCGCAACTGTAGCTTTAAGAAGCATATTTGTCAGTTTTGGTAACTCTGTGAACCTAGCAATATCATTGAAACCTTTGCAAATGCGTTTTGCAAGTGCAACAGTATTTTCTTTAGCTACCTTTGTAATATCTTTGGAGATCTTAGCAATACCTACAGTTACTTAGCAATACTTTTCGGCACTTTAGCTATGACTTTAGAGAGCTTAGCAGCAGTACCTACTGAGATTTTACTACTACCTCTTGTAATCATAGCAATAACTTTACATCTCTTAGCTTTACTTTTACTACTTTGAGACCTTGGCATTATCTTTGGTAATTGAAGGAGTCATTTTTTTTTTTTTTTTGGGGCAGTACTTTTGGGACCTTAGCAATACAATTTTCTAGAACTTGAAGTTATCTATATGTCGGATATCTTAGAGCGTATTTCTTAGTCGTTGATTATCAACTTTTTTATTTTGTTTTTTTACCTAGTGGTAAAGTCTATTTGTACTACAGTTTTCCGGGCATATATAAGTTTTACCTCATTTTTTTCTTTCTTTTTTTTCTTTATTATTATTCTTTGTATTTTTTCTTAAATTTTTTTTTTGCTTGCTCTTTTTTTTTTGGATTTTTATTTTTTTTTTGGGCAGTACTTTTGGGACCTTAGCAATACAATTTTCTAGAATTTGAAGTTATCAATATGTCAGATATCTTAGAGCGTATTTCTTAGTCGTTGACTATCAACTTTTTTATTTTGTTTCTTTGCCTAGTGGTAAAGTCTATTTGTACTACAGTTTTCCGGGCATATATAAGTTTTACCTCATTTTTTTATTATTATTCTTTGTATTTTTTTCTTTAATTTTTTTTTTTTTTGCTTGCTCTTTTTTTTTGTTTTTTTTTTTTGGCGAGCGAGTTGACGAGTCAACGAGTCAGCGAGTCAACCTTTTGTTGTTTGCGCTATGCCGCGGCATGAATTATCGATATGCAAGTAAATGTGCGCGACATGTGTGCGTTATAAGCAAACACTTTCTCGCCTGTCCAACTGTTCGACAAATGGTATTTGTACCCGCAAGTATAACGCTTGCTTTCGCTCTCTCTCTCACTGTCTTATTGTCTCCATTGTCTCACTGTGTGTACCTTTTGCTTTTTTTTGTTATTCTACTTGTACCACTGTCTGTGTCTCTGTGTCTGTGTGTCTGTGTGTCTGTGTGTTCATGCCATATTTAGCCGTTAATAAATTTTATATGCGCCCTGTGGTGGCGACAAGCGGTCACCAGAGAATGAGAACCGTTACATTGGCACCTACTTCAGCCTCCAATAATACACCTATAGCACATGTCATAGCCACCTACTGTCCATCGTATCGTACATATGTATATGTAGGACCATCTGCCTCCAAGAAATCGCAGTCAGAGCTTTTTTTCGGTGGCCCAACTGCTTCCTGAAATATTTAAGGCGTTTGCGTTAACGCGACGCCCGTCCAATTGCAGTCACCATATAAAATCCATTGCCCATTGCCCATTGCCCATTACCCGCTGCCCATTATCCGTCCGTTGTCCATTATCCGTTGAGCATTGCTCGTTGCCCAATATAACAGTTGGCCAGGTTGACCAGTTGGCCAACTACTACTACCAGTTGTTGTTGGCTCAGGTTGAATCAATTGTTGTTATTGTTGTTGTTGGCCAGTGTTGCCAACTAGTTTTACGTACAGTCACAAAAACACCTTCAAAACTCGAAATGAAAATGTAGCTAAAACTTTTGTCTTCTTCTTCTTCTTCTTAAGCGTACCTTGGGAGCCATGTGACAACACACACACACACACACACACAACACACACACACATAGAGCATACACTAACTATTTTGCAAAATTCAGATCAAATTTTATAGTTATGATGTGTAAAAACTCAAATATGCAGAGTTTGCCAAGACATAAAATTGTAATAGTAGACAGAGTCCGAGAGAGAGAGAGAAAGAATAGATGAGAAATATTATGACAGAGATACCAAGTATATAAGTTTTCCAAATTATTAAAAATAATTTTTACAAATTTTAAAAAATTCGCAGCGCTGCAAAATTTATGCAATTTTTTTTTTTTAATTTTTTTCTTTTTACTTAAAAAAAAATTACTGCAAATATTAGAAAATATTAAAAAAAAAAAATATTTAAAAATTTTTTGCAGCTTCCTTTGCCGCTGTTTCCAACTTAAACTATATTCAAAAATTTTTATAATGTTGAAAACTATTTTTTTAAATATAGAAAAGAAAATTTTAAAGTCCTAGAAAATAATTTTAACAATTATTAAATTTTTTTTTTATTAAAATATTTTGAAAATTATTTTTTAAATATAGAAAAAAAAATGTTTAAAGTCTTAGAAAATAATTTTACAAATATTTGAATTTTTTTTTCATTTGAAAATTTTGAAATTTATTTTTTAAATATCAAAAAAAAAGTCTTAGAAAATAATTTTACAAATTTAATTTTTTTTTTTTTATTTGATAATTTTTGAAAATTATTTTTTAAATATACAAAAAAAAATTTAAAGTCTTAGAATATAATTTTACAAATATTTGAATTTTTTTTTTTATTTGAAAATTTTGAATATTATTTTTTAAATCTAGAAAAAACAATGTTGAAAGTCTTAGAAAATAATTTTAGAAATATAAATTTTTTTTATTTGAAAATTTTGAAAATTATTTTTTTAAATATAAAAAAAAGTGTTAGTCTTAGAAAATAATTTTACAAATATTTGATTTTTTTGTTTTTTATTTGAAAATTTTAAAAATTATTTTTTAAATATCAAAAAAAAGAAGTTGAAAGTCTTAGAAAATAATTTTACAAATATTTTAATATATTTTTTGCTGCTTGCCAAGCAGCAGTTGTAGTATAAAAAATTCTTGTAGTAACTTTTGTTAGCTGTAAATTGGCTAAATGCGCAACACTATTAGATAGTTTTGGCCATTGGCCATTGGCCATTACAGCCGTATGCTCAGATATGCCCATATTGTGTACCCCATGCATATCGAAGTCCGCACAGTCGCCCGACTGACCCTGACTGCGTTATTTAAGTGGACAACTGAGACGGACCAGCTAGAACGGATAGACAAATGTAGAGACGGAGGGGTGACGGGCGGAGGTAGAAGATGGAGAAGGTAAACGGAGAGGGAATAAAGTGTCGACTTGCCTGTGGCAGGTGGCCTCAATGGCCAATAAGTTATTGCCCGCCACTGGTTACTGGTTACTAGCTTTTTGACTCTGACTCTGACTCTGACTCTGACTGTGACTGTGACTATGACTGTGGCGTATGGTACTGGCATATATGGCAAACGGCAAGTGTCTTGGCACGAACCGGGTCCGGCATGGCCCGGCCGGCATAATACGCTGCAAAAATAGTCAAAGAAACTATTGAAAATTTAATGATAATAGTTCGCGTGGAGCGCGGCTGTTTAAGCAGCGATTCCAAATGCTATATATACTATATAGATATATATATATATATATATATATAGACACATATCGTTACATTTGTATTGAGATAGTCATAGCTCTTATAGCCCCTCATACTATCTTCAAGTTAAATGTAGTTGAAACTCATAGCTCATAGACAACATGACAACTTGCAGTAGCTGCATTTATAAAGTGTATATATATATATATAGAATATATATGTAGTATATATCAAATATATATCCATTATCCATTGTCTATCAATAAATTATGAGAGGCGCATTTTAAACGTTTCGAAATTGGCAAAAGTCGTCGAAAACGACAGCAATAGCAACGACAACGACGACGACGATGACTATGAGTACGACGGATACAAGGCGGCGGTACAATGTTTCGATTACTCTTTCCTCGATTTCATTATGAATCGTATCGTATCGTATCACATCGCATCGTATCACATCGTATCGCATCGTATCGAATATGAGTCATGAGTCACAATTTGATTGCTAGCAATAACTCAATATAGCATTGGCTACGACTACTACTACTACTAGTATTACGACTACTACTACTACTAGTCTATTACCAATCTATGTATGTATATGTGCTTAGAAGTCTCAGTGCAATTTATTGCTATATATGAACTAGTTACGAGTATAAAAAAAACGTAGCTATTGTCGTTGTAGTACTGGAAACTTTACTTGAACAACACAACGCCAATCGACGACGACGACGACAAATTCTTGGCAAATTATACAAAATTACAAATCAATTGAAATTGTTATACAAACACATACAAATACACACACACACACACATACACACACATACACACACATAAACATACACACTTAGCAATAGAAAAGAAAATTATATAATAGATATTTAAGCACTTTTGTATTCAGGAAAATCATTTGAAACGCTTTGAAAAAAAATAAATAAATAAATAAAAAAAAAAAATTAAAAAAAAAATCAATAGAAATTTTTTAGACATCTAAAAAAGAATCTAAAGATATATAGAAATAAATTCTAGACAGATCGGGAACAGACATATCGTAAAAAAAATATGCAAAAAAATTCAGCTAGAAAAAAAATTGGTAGCTTAAATGATAGGATACGTTTTTCGCAGGATACTTTGTATTATGCATTTTTCTTAGAAATTTTATTTATTTATAATTAAATTATTAAATATCCATAAATTATTTATATGTATTTACAGCTTAATTTATGGAAATTTTTATTTTTTTTTTAACTTATTACTCTTCCAATGTGAACTTGGGAACTTTTTATAAAATATTTGGAAAATATTTTCGTAATACTTTCTAATGCTACTCTGTCGCATTTTTTTCTTTCCAATAGGAGCTTGGCAACTTTTCTAAAATATTTGGAAAATATTTTCGTAATACTTTCTAATGCCACAGAGTAATAATTGTGATGTTTTTTCTTTCCAATGGGAACTTGTGGGAACTTTTCTAAAATATTTGGAAAATATTTTCGTAATATTTTCTAATGCCACAGAGTAATAATTGTGATGTTTTTTCTTTCCAATGGGAACTTGGAAACTTTTTATAAAATATTTGAAAAATATTTTCGTAATACTTTTTAATTTTTTTTTTTTCGTCAAGTGAACTAGTAATAGTTCCATTTATAATTATACTACATATAAACTTCATAGTTAAATTGGTTCCAATATTTTATATTTCTTCATTTAAATTGTAATTTGTGAGGAATTTCTTATAAATTCTTCAAATGTTATAGTTGCTCAGCAAATACCTTTAGCAATGTGATGAATCAGTAAAAAAAATTAGATAATAACACTAATTGGAACTAGTTCCGCCAAGCTTCATTCAAGCGACGTTAGTCTATAAAAATTTTATTTGTCTAAAAAATGTTTTGCTAAATTTTTTTGTAGTTTTTATTTCTTGGAACTTGGAACATCGAAAAAGCAGAAGAAGAAGAAATTTAATTTGAATTAATTGTTAAATAGTTTTTAGTTCAATTGAACTAATTGGAAAGCATAAAAAAGTAAAAAAAAAAAAAACAAAAGATTTAATACAATTTTCATGCATGAATCGTTTCACACTTTATGCACGCATTGAACCGATTCGTGTTGAGCTTTTTATATGGGATAGTGTTTCTATATAAATATATAGTGCCACTATAGTATATAGTCTGTCTCGCTCTAACACTTAATCATGATGTACTTTATTTAATTGAGATTTAGTATGCTCCATTTGCTTTCGACTGCTGCTACTACTATCTGGTATTTTTTTATGTTTTTTTGTTTTCATTTGCAATCAATTGAAATTAAGGCGTCAATTATGTCAAGTATATTTCATTCATTGAAACTGCTTCAATGCAACGTTTCTCTCTCACTCTTTCTCTCTTTCTCTTTCTCTTTCTCGCTCTTTCACTCTCTAGAGTCGCTTGTCAACTAGAGTCAAAAAAATGCTGCCAATGCATTGGCAAAAATGTCGAATGTGAAATTTTTAGTGCATAGGCAATGGTGTTGCGCAGGCTTATGATGAGGCGGGAGAGCGTAGGCGGGGGGGGGGGGGGGGGTCGGGGTGCGTGTTTAGTGTGTTGGGGATTTACATACGTGGCATGGCTGACAAAATGCATCAAATTTTCATTTCGTTGATTTATTCACAAAATCAGACATGACAACATTATGACTTTTGTCTGTCTCTCTAACTATCTCTTCCGCCCTCTCTCTCTCTCTCTCTGTGTGTGTCTCTTTGTCTTTGCTTTGTTCTCTCTGCCTCTTTACATGCGTCCATCTACTTATCTGTGCGACTGTCTTTCGTTTTGCGTTGACATTTTCCATTTGATATTTGGGTCGCAGTAGGAGTTGGAGCTGCAGGCAGTGCAGCAGCAGCAGCAGCAGCAGCAGCAGCGGGTGGAGTAGCTCAGCAAATTGAATGTTATGTGTATGTTCACATGTATGTGTATTATCTTTGTTCTCTTTCACTCTTTCACTCTTTCTCTCTCTGTATGCAAGAACTTGGCTTAATGATAGGCAGCAAATTAAAGGATCTGGGGATCTGGCAGTGTGCAAAGTGCAAGTTGTGTACTGAATAAGTGAAATCTATGTATGCAATGTCCTTGCACAGCATTCGCATAGCATCCATCAGCTGTTCTTCTTCTTCTTCTTTATCTTTCACTACTACATTTACTTCTTGTTGTTCTGCGCTGCTTGCTATACACTTGCTGTGGTATATTCACAGTGTAAAGCAGCTTGTAATACAAAGAGAGAGAGAGAGAGAGAGAGAGAGAGAGAGTGAGCGAGAAAAAAAAATATATATATATATATATATATTCGTGATCAGCCACTTGATTTATTACAACTTACAACAGGTTTCGCAGCAATTTTAAAGCTAACTGTATCTTTAGTACCTAGAACTAATTATAAATTGAAATGTGCTAAATTGCAGCAATATTTTATATAGCTGCCATAAGAAGTATCGGTCGAAAATTGAATTTTTATATGAAAAACTTTTTTGTTTGTTAAGCTAACCAGCTGCAACTTACAGAATTTGATTTTAGAGATGACTTCTATGTCTTATATAAATTTGGTCCAAATCGAACAACTATATCATATAGCTACCATAGGATCGATCGGTCGAAAATTGCATTTTTATATGAAAATTTTTTTTGCTTGTTATATTATCTGTCTGAAACTTACAGCATTTGATTTTAGTGACGACTTATACATCTCATATAAATTTGGTCTAAATCATACAGCTGTATCATATAGCTGCCATAGGAATTATCAGTCAAAAATTATGTTTTTATATGAAAAACTTTTTTGCTTGTTAAGTTATCTGTCTGAAACTTATAGCATTTGAATTTAGTGACGACTTATACGTTTCATATAAATTTGGTCTAAATCGTACTACTATATCATATAGCTGCCATAGGAATAATCGTTCAAAAATTGCATTTTTATATGAAAAACTTTTTTATTTGTGCATTTGAGTTTAATAAGAATTTAAATATTTTATATAAATTTTAAACGAAATCGGTTTACTATAACATATAGCTGTCATAGAAATTAAAGCTTCAATAATTGAATTTTTGTATGTGAGAAACATTTTTTTTTTTTTTTCGTCTTGTCCTGCAATTCGATTGATATAGCTGCCGCCTAGTAAACTTAGTCTAATAAATTTCTTTATATATAGCTTGAAAAAGTGTATAAAATCTTCGGTGTGTTGTAAATAATAGAAATTTTCTTGTTGTTGTTTCTGCATGCTGATGCTGCTGATGTTGCTGTTGCTGCTACTGCTGCTGCTGCTGCTGTTGTTGTTCCGAACGAGCTTTCACTGCCCAAACCCTTTGGTTTCTCTGCCTCTGTTTTTCCGCAAGTTATTTGCAAGTTCATCAACAGCAAAAGCAGCAGAAGCAGAAGCAGCAGCAGCAGCAGCGCCAAGGATGCATTCCAAGCGTGCTACACATACACACACAGACACAGACACTTATGCAAAAAAAGCGACAGACAGAAAATATTGCTGAACAACGTGACTAGGACAACGACAATTGCCGATGACAAAGCGCAACTGGATTGAGAATCTCTACTTCTATATACATATATATATATACATGTATGTGTGTGTGTGTGTGTGTGTGTCTGAAGATGGCAAATGTATGGGTGTCTCTTCGTCTCTGCGTCTGCCTCTGTCTCTGCGTCCGTCTTTTCGTTTATCGCTTTGTCCGTATATGTGTGCTGTGGGTGTTTTACTGCCATATGTGTCTGTGTGTGTGTGTGTGTGTGTGTGTGTCTGTGTGCACGCTTTGGCAGCCAACAAGGAGCCATAGCTCTGGAGCCGCTTGCCGTTTGCTATTTTGCCGTAGCCAGAGACTGGAGCCTGGCACCTTACGCAAATCGTCGTCGTCGTCGTTGGGCCAATGCGCAGGACCAACCGAAGGACACGGATAACACGGCAACATAACACTAACACACACACACACACACACACACATATATACATATAGAGTCACTGACAAACACACGCAGTGCATAAAAGTGAAGAGTAAAAAGAAAAAAAAAAAATTCGTAGCATAAGCGGCGGCTGCTTCATCAGCTTCTTCAGCTGCTTTAAACTCTTCTGCTGCTGCTGCTGTTGTTGTTGTTGCTGTTGTTGTTATCGTAGCTGTTTTTGCTGTTGTTGCTGCTGCAGCCAATGTTGCTGCTGCTGCTGCTGTTTCTACAGTTGTTGTTGCTGCTATTGTTATCGTAGCAGTTGTTGTCTTTGCTCTTGTTGCTGATGTTGTTGCTGTTGTTGTTGCTGTTGTTACTGTTGCTGTTGTTGTTAATAATCTTCCTACTGTGCTTTGCTTGCTGCTGTAGCTGTGCTTGCAAATGTTGCTGCTGCTGCACATTTTCTATTTTATTTGTATTTATTTATTTTTATTTTCATATTTTTTGTATATTTTTATTATTATTTTTTATTTATTTATTTATTTTTATTTTCATATTTTTTTCTATATTTTTTTATTATTTATTTTATTTTTTTATTTATTTTTTTATTATTTATTTTTATTTTCATATTTTTTCTATATTTTTTTATATATTTTTTTTTATTTATTTATTTTTATTTTCATATTTTTTGTATATTTTTATTATTATTTTTTATTTATTTATTTTTATTTTCATATTTTTTTTATATTTTTTTATTATTTATTTTATTTTTTTTATTTATTTTTTTATTATTTATTTTCATATTTTTTCTATATTTTTTTATATATTTTTTTTTATTTATTTATTTTTATTTTCATATTTTTTGTATATTTTTATTATTATTTTTTATTTATTTATTTTTATTTTCATATTTTTTTTATATTTTTTTATTATTTATTTTATTTTTTTTTATTTATTTTTTTATTATTTATTTTTATTTTCATATTTTTTGTATATTTTTGTATATATTTTTATTTTCATATTTTTTGTATATTTTTTTATATATTTTTTATTTATTTATTTATTTTTATTTTCATATTTTTTGTATATTTTTATTATTAATTTTTATTTATTTATTTATTTTTATTTTCATATTTTTTCCTATATTTTTTTATTATTTATTTTATTTTTTTTATTTATTTTTTATTATCTATTTTATTTTTTTTTATTTATTTTCTATTATTATTTTTTTTTTTGATTTGATTTTACGCAACAACAATAAATAATAATAATAATAATAATAATAATAATAATAATAAAAGGGGGAGAAAAAAAAGGATTAAGTTGTTCAAAGTTCAATTTTGATTTTCATATTGCGTGCGTGGCGCGAATTATGTTTAGATCAAGCTCAAAAAGCTCAAAGTTCACTTTGCTTCAAAAGAAGCGTCAGCGCTTAGCAAATAACAACAATAACAACAACAACAACAACAATAAGAACAGTTTTACTAGCAGCAGCGAAAGGCAGCTGAAGGCAGCTGAAGGCACGCCAAAGTGCTATCAGGCGGCATTCTGACTGTGAGCTTGTTGTGGCGCTGCTGTTGTTGTTGTTTTTATTGTTTTTCATACTGTTCCTCACATTGCTTGCTAACTGTTCTCATTCTTGTTGTTGTTTTCGAGTATAAGTGTACCCAGTTGCCAGTTGCCAGTTGCCATTTGTTCACAATGTGAGATGATAAGAAGCAGCAGCAGCAGCAGTAGCAGCAGGCAGCAGAAGGAGCAACAAAACAAGAAAAAAGCAAAAAACATAAAAGAAAATAAAACTTGAATTGTTCAAAAAAAAAAAGAAGTAGAAAAAAAAAAAACGGTACACAATGTATGCTGTCAGTGCGTGTAAATGAGATGGCAATAGCGCCAAACGCCCAAACAAGCCTGACAGCAGTTGCTAAGTGAGAGCGAGAGCGTGCCATAGCAAGAGCAAAAGCAAGAGCAAGAGAGCAAGAGCGCACGTGTGTGAGAGTAACACGCGCGCAGCAGAGAGCACGAAGAGTACAAAAACAAAAAAAAAAAAAACAAAACGCGTTTAGCACCCAAACACGCGCCTAACAGAGAGAGAGAGCGCGCGCTGAGCAACTGTCACAGCCAGAGCGAGTGAGCGAGCGAGCAAGAGAGCATGAGTATGAGTGTGAGTGCAAGTATGAGTGTGAGCGAGAGAGAGAGAGAGAGCGCACGCACGCATCACAATGCCAATTCATAATTGTTCACAACAGCAAAAGCACCAAAAAAAAAAAATAAAACGTGCCAAAAAATGCCAAAAAAAATAAAAATACAGCAGCAGTAGGAAGAGCAACGAAATGAATTTTGCAGGCAGCTGGGCAGCATCAGAGATCAGTGAGCGGACAAACACAAATCAACTGGAAAAACAACAAAAAAAAAAAATAGGCGTGCAGTGAGCAGCTGATGGCAGCAGCAAGCAGCGTTAAATGGAACCTCGCCCCTTTTTTTTTTACTGCTTACAAGAAGAAGTAGTAGTAGCAGCAGCAGCAGCACGCGCTTAACTTTTATTTTGAAGCGTGCGTTTGTCAAAAGCTTTACCGTACGGTAAATGTAACGTAACTCAATGTTTCTATGTGCTAGAGTTTTATTTTTTTTTTGTTGTTGTTTTTTTTTGTGTGTTGTTTTTGCTTAGTTTTGCCGCCGGTGGCTCTGCTGTCGCTATTCCTGCTGTGTTTAACTCTCTGCCTGTCTGTCTGTCTGTCTGTCTAACTGTCTCTTTGTCGTTTTGCTCGGCCGCTTAGCATTGTTCGTCTACTCATCGTCGTCGTCGTCGTCGTTGTCGTCTTTAGCTCGTGTCGTGCACAGGCAACGGCTCGTATTGTGGTCGAGTTAATTCGAACTTGTTCGTCGTCGTCGTCGTCGTTGTCGTTGTCGTCGTCGTCGCTGTCGTTGTCGTCGTCGTCGTTGTCGTTCTTCTTGTTGCTGTTGTTGTTGTTGTTGTCGTCGTTGTTGCGGGCGTCGTTGTCGCTGCCATCACCGTTTGCTGCCATCGTTTGCCTGCCGCCATCGCCATCGCCTTCGTCGCCTTCGTCGTCGTCGTTGTCGCTGCTTTCGTTGTCGTCGCTGGGCGTCCTCCAGTTGCCAGTTGCCGTTGCCAGTTGCCAGTTAAGATTCAGTCTGTATTGTGTTTACACCGATGGCTGACGTCGTAGCAAGCGCTAAACTTCAAAAAATTATTTAAAAAAAAAATAAAATAAAATAAATAAAATAAATATATATGAAAAGCAACAGCAACAACAACAACAACAACAACTTCACAATGTACTGCAAAAAAAAAACAATTAATTAATTAACAATTTTACTAACAATAAACTAAAACAAAAAAAAATTCAGTTGCAAAATTTCCAAAAAAAAAAATTAAATTAAATTAAAAAAAAAATATTTAAAAAAAAAAATTCGAAATTTGAAAAAAAGCTAAAAAAAAATTAAAAAAAAAAAAATTTAATTGAAATTTTCATATTTCAATTGTTTTCTTTTCACAATTTTTTTTCAAGTGCGTGCGTTGTGTCTGTGAGTGTGTGTGTTGTGTGTGTGTGTGTGTGTTGTGTGTCTTGTCTGTGTTACTTGTATGCTTGTCTGACTGTGTGTCTGTGTGTGTGTGTGTTGCTGTGTTAAGAGCACAAAAAAACAACATTTACGATTCGTAATTTCAATTTCAATTCAAATAGCAACGAAAAATAAAATTCTAAGCTGAACAATTAAAACAACAAAAAGAAAAAAAAACGTAACGAAAAATAACAACAAGCAAAAATAACAACAACAACAATAATAATAACAAAACGACAACAACAAGAAGCAGCAAGAGCAGCAGCAGCAGCAGCAGGAGCAGGAGCAGCAGCAGCAAAAGAAGAAACTATGAAAGGCAACGATACGACGATACGACGGATGTTCCAATGCGCCAACGCTTCAATGTCGTAAACAAAAAGGGAACCAAAGTACGCACAGGGCTCCATCATCCCCAGCCGCTGCCGTTGTCGTCGTCGTCGTCGTCGTCGTCGCTGCTGCCTTTGCTGCCGCCACCGCTGTCACCGCCGACGCCGCATTCCCCTCGTCGACGACACCAACAGCAACAACAACAACAACAACAACACAGCGAGGCATACAGAAAAGTAAAAAGTACGCAAAATAATTTATGTATAAAAAACAAAAAAAAAAAAACAAAAATTTACCAAATATTTCTATTTCTTATATATAAAATATATTACAAAAAAAAAAATTATTTAATCTCAAATCTATGCAAATCTAGCCAAATCTAGCTAGAAATCAACTATCTAGCTAACTGTCCAATTTGCAGTATAGAAAAAAATAAATACTTGCTACTTTTGACATTTTGCACGACATTTTCTTTTACTGTTTTTGCTTTTCATTTTTCAATGCTGCTAAAAAAAAAATAAAAAAATTATTAAATTAAAAAAAAAAAATAAATAAATTAAAACAAATTAATTAAATATAAAAATTAAAAAATTAAATAAATAGAATTTTTATATATATATATAAAATATAACAAAAATTAAAAAAAATAAAATAAAATAAAATTAAAAAAAAAAAATATATAAAATAAAAATTAAATATAAAAATTAAATGAATAAAATTTTCATACATATATATAATATAAAAAAAACTAAAAAATAAATAAAATAAAATAAAATTAAAAAAAAAAATTATTAAATAAAATAAAAATTAAATATAAAAATTAAAAAATTAAATAAATAGAATTTATATATATATAAAAAAATTAAAAAAAAATAAAATAAAATAAAATTAAAAAAAAAAATATTATATAAAATAAAAATTAAATATAAAAATTAAATAAATAAAATTTTCATATATATATAAAATATAAAAAAAACTAAAAAAAAATAAAATAAAATAAAATTAAAAAAAAATTATTAAATAAAATAAAAATTAAATATAAAAATTAAAAAATAAATATAAAAAAATAAAAATAAAGTAAATAAATATATAAAAATAATATATAATATATATAAAATATAAAAAAAAAATTAAAAAAAAAATAAAATAAATAATAATAAAATAATAAAATATATAAAAAATAAGCAAATATTAAAAAAAAAAATATTTAAAAAATAAATAAATAGTAAGCAAATATTAAAAAGCAGTAAAAAAAAAAACGAAAATGAAAACAAAAATAAATAAAATGCGAAAAAGTCGCAAAAAAAAACAAAAAATTGCTGCATCAAGCCGGTTTCACTTGGCAGTTGCCCGTTTCCGGCTTGTTGATTGACATTTCCGCAAAACGCTTTTTTTTTTTTTTTAGGCAGCCTTGCGTACGCGTACGCCTCCCTGCTGTGCCGAGGGTAGTAATGGCAGTTTTTGTTGTCACATGTTTCAATTCTTCTTGAATTTTTTGTCACTTTTTGTGTGTGTGTGTGTGTGTGTGCAGCAGTTGCCGGCACTGTTTGTTGCATAGACAGCATCAACTTCCGTCTATCCCACACACACACACACACACACACTCTCTCTCTCTCTCTCTTACTGTTTCTGTCGCTGACAGTTTCCCTCCCGTTGCCTTACTCCTTGTCATTTTCTCTGTCTCTCGTCTTCGTCGTCGTCGTCGTCGTTGTTGTCGTCTCTCACTTCCAGGCAATGTGTGTAACTTATGCAATTCGCACTGCTAACTGATAAAGGTTTCCTATTTCTTGACGTTGCTGCCGTTATGTTCGTTATGTAAGGCAAACAACAACAGCAACAACAACAACAACGACAAGAGCCACACGCATGATAGATAGCAACAAACAAAATAACAACAACAACAACAACAACGAAAACAGATAAAAAAAAAAACACATAGAACGCGTGGGCAGCGAAACGTGAAAAACTTCGTTTGGTGGGGGCCGCATACGTTGCGTATACGTTATGTTCGTTGGTCAATTTTCATATATTGCGTATACGTCACGTTGCCTGGCGGCATGTTAGTTTTATATATATATATGTATATGTATGTATGCCCCGCCTCATCACTCTTAACACACATGCATAAGCATAATTGTTATAAAACTCTGAAAAATACAAGAAAAAAAAAACGCCAAAAAAAAAACCGTGAAAAAAAACTTTTTACATTTGTTGCGAGCTTGTTTTTTTTTGCAGCTTAGCCGCGAAACTTTTGCATTGTTGTTTGTTTATCGTGTTTCTGTATTTACCTTTGGGAATTTTCGTTTTCACTTTTTTTTTTTTTTTTTTTTTTGCATTGTTTTGCTGCTGTTGTTGTTTTTATTATGTATAAATTTGGTTTTGTTTTCTTGTTTTTTGTTGTTGTTTTTTTTTTTTTTTTGATAATCAATTGAATTGCCTTAATTGATTCTATTTAGTAATTGATTAAAGTTCATTTGACCGTAACATCAATTTTTCTATGTCAAAGTTTTTTGTTTTTTCTTCTTCCGCTGCTACTGCTGCTGCTGCTGCTGTATCTATAATAATCTCTAGGGTAATCATTCACTATAACTGTAGTTTTTTTTGTTTTTGATTCAATTTTCTCTATGTAATTTTTGTGATTTTTTTCCAGTTTCTTATGCAAAGAAATTGCGTGTAAAAAAATTGTAGCATACTTTTTAGCGTCGACTTTTGTTCATTAAATTTCAACGTTTTTTCGTTTCTTTTTGCTAAAAATCTTAATAATAAAATGTAGCTAAAATTCAAATATATTATTATTTTTTTTTTTTAAATTTACTTAAATTTTGAAATTTTTAAAATTGAATTTATGACAAGTTCAAAAAATTGCAGTTAATTATTTAACGTCAAGCTTCAACTTTTAGTGTTAGAGAAAAGTGAAAAAAAGGAAATTATGATAAATATGCGCTGTTAAACTTTTTATAAGCTAAGCTGCAAGCTGAATTAAAAAAAAAATTTTATTCATTTATTTTTTAAATATATATATATATTTTTTTTTTTTTAAATTTAATTAAATATAAAAGCAAAAAAAAAAAATTAATTTCACTTAATTATTTTGGCAACTTCAACGCAAGCTGAGAAAAGTGTGAGAAAAAAAAAAATTATAAATAAATTCTGTTAAGCTTTTTATACATCACACTAAGCTGCGCTGTTCTCTTCTCTCTCTTTTCTCTCTCTTTTCTCTCTTTTATTTTGTTGTAGATTTTTCTTGTATAATTAGAATGAACGAACACTTGACGAAAATAACTTTGACTTTTTCTTATTTTTTTTGTGTTTTCCATTTTCTTGGTGCTTATTAAAGATGACATTTTAATAGAAAAAAAAAAACAAAAAAAATCTGAAAATGAAAAATTGACTAAGCATAGCAGTAAAGACTCTAGCCATAAGCTCTAGAAAAAAATCAAGAAAAATAAATATATAAAACATTGAATATTGTAGAGAAAGCGAAAGAAAACGCATCAATATTTCAGTTAGTTGAGTAAATTAATGATGGGCAAAAAAAAAAGAAGAAAAATAGAAAAGAAAAACATGTTTAAAAATAATAATACGCGATGCGTTGCGTTGCGTTGCGATGTGATGCGATGCGATGCGATACGATACAAATAACTTGATTAAACGTTATATCACGCCATTTGCACGCTGCTCATACTTTACGTTTTCAAAGTTTTGTGGGCGACCTTTGCCATTGGCCGTTGCTGTTGCTGCCGCTGCTGCTATTGCTGCTGCTGCTACTGTTGTAACTGATTTTGCCGTCATCGATTGCCGCAGCTTGTTTAATATTTAAACAAAATAATTTTCTTTTATTAAGATAAATTGTATTTTGCTTTTTCCTCTCTTTTTCCTCTCTTTTTCTCTCATTCGTTTTCGTTTTCATTTTCAGTTTCATTTTCCAAGCAGTAAATGGCGCGTGTAACGATTGTTTTTCTTCTTTTTTTTTTCTGTTGTTGTTGTTGTTGCTGTTGTTGCTGTCTGTTTGCTTGTTTGCTATGTTAACTTGGCATTTTTCTTTCTTGTTATTGTTGTTGTTGCTGTTGTTTGTCGTCTAGCAGCAAAAAATCTTTTTATATAAAATACGTTTGTCTTGCTGACTAAATACACCTCGCAAACGTGGCCTCCTTCGATCCCAACCAACATGTCGTATGCGTAATTATAATAATATTGTTTAATTGTTTTGAATTACTATATACACATTGTTATATTATTCGATTGGTCAATCAATCATTATTGTTGTGCCTGCTGCTGCTTGCTGCTGCTGCTGCTGTTACTGTTGTCAAAGACTGCAATTAATTGCCACAGGGGACAATGAGACATTCGCCCAGAGGACACTTCAAAGGGCAGACAGCGCAGTGCTGTTGTTCAATTCGCTTTTGCTCGCATATCAAGTATACGCAATGTTGTCTAAACGATTGAGTTGTTTTTTTTTTTCTTTCTCTTTTTCAACTTTATCATTGCCAAACCAAATGTCACAGAGCTTGAGCTACAATACCAACTACCTGCAAAAATAACCACAAAAAAAAAAAAAAAAAATTCTGTCATTGGCAGCAGCAGCAGCTCTCTGTATTCATCTCTCAATATCTCAATCTGTCAACTGGTCAACTGTTTTGCCTTTCCACTACGAGTTGTGTTGATTTCCAGCACAAGCACAAGCACAGGCACAATTCAAATTTCAATTGTTTCATGCATCTTTCAATTCATTTGATTTCAACTTTTGACATCGTTTTATTTATCTATCTCTCTCTCTCTCTCTCTCTCTGTCTCTTTCTCTCTGTTGACTTTTACATCGTCCTAACATATTCTCATATTTATTTCATCTAAAAAGTTTTTTCTGTTCTTTTCTTTTCTTATCTTTGTCGTTTTCTTTCACAGCGCATTTTCATATGATTTTTCTATACTTGCTCAAAAAATATATTTTTAGTTTACTTTGCGTCTTTTAACTTGGCATAGATATTTCTTACTACTTTAAGAGATATATATATAATAAAACGTGTGGGATTAGACAACTATATAATAGAGCTGCCATAGGAATTATTGGATAAAAATTGATGCCTTGTATGAAAAAATTTGATGTTTCTTATGCAATTCCATTGAAACTGACAGAATTTAGGCTCAGTAAAGACGTAAGCATGTCTGCCAAGTTTGGCTAAAATCGGACTACTATATCATAGAGCTGTCATAGAAATTATTGGTTGAAAATTGACTACGTGTATGAAAAGCTTTGCTGTTTCTTATGCAATTTCATTGAAACTTCCAGAACTCAGGTTTAGCTAAGACGTAAACATGTCTGCTAAATTTGGATGAAATCGGACAACTATATCATATAGCTGTCATAGAAATTATTGGATGAAAATTGGTTACTTGTATGAAAACCTTTGCTGTTTCTTATGCAATTTCATTGAAACTTTCAGAATTCAGATTTAGTTAAGACGTAAACATGTCTGCTAAATTTGGATGAAATCGGACAACTATATCATATAGCTGTCATAGAAATTATTGGATGAAAATTGGTTACTTGTATGAACAAATTTAATGTTTCTTATGCAATATCATTGAAACTTACAGAATTGAAGTGTAGTAAAGACACAAACATGTCTGCTAAATTTGGATGAAATCGGACAACTATATCATAGAGCTGCCATAGGAATTATTGGATAAAAATTGATTCTTTGTATGAAAAAATTTAATGTTTGTAATGCAATTTCATTGAAACTTACAGAATTTAAGTTTATTAAAGACGTAAACAAGTCTGCCAAGTTTCATTGAGATCGGACTACTGTATCATATAGCTGCCATAGGAATTATTGGATGAAAATTGACTCCGTGTATGAAAACTATTGCTGTTTCTTATGCAATTTTATTGAAACTTTCAGAATTTAGGTTTAGCTAAGACGTAAGCATGTCTGCTAAATTTGGATGAAATCGGACAACTATATCATATAGCTGTCATAGAAATTATTGGATGAAAATTGGTTACTTATATGAAAACCTTTGCTGTTTCTTATGCAATTTCATTGAAACTTTCAGAACTCAGGTTTAGCTAAGACGTAAACATGTCTGCTAAATTTGGATGAAATCGGACAACTATATCATATAGCTGTCATAGAAATTATTGGATGAAAATTGGTTACTTGTATGAAAACCTTTGCTGTTTCTTATGCAATTTCATTGAAACTTTCAGAACTCAGGTTTAGCTAAGACGTAAACATGTCTGCCAAATTTGGATGAAATCGGACAACTATATCATATAGCTGTCATAGGAATTATTGGATAAAAATTGATTCTTTGTATGAAAAAATTTAATGTTTGTAATGCAATTTCATTGAAACTTACAGAATTTAAGTTTATTAAAGACGTAAACAAGTCTGCCAAGTTTCATTGAGATCGGACTACTGTATCATATAGCTGCCATAGGAATTATTGGATGAAAATTGACTCCGTGTATGAAAACTATTGCTGTTTCTTATGCAATTTTATTGAAACTTTCAGAATTTAGGTTTAGCTAAGACGTAAGCATGTCTGCTAAATTTGGATGAAATCGGACAACTATATCATATAGCTGCCATAGGAATTATTGGATGCAATTTAATTCCTTATATGAAAATTTTTTTTATTATTGTTAAGAAACATGATTGAAACTTACAGAATTTAGTCTTAGTAAGAACTAACACTCTTCAGACATGTGTTGCTTGAAATCGATGAACTATATCATATAGCTGTTATAGGAAGAATAGATCAAGAATCAAATTTTTTTTATAAAAAACTTTATTGTTTGTTTATCTAATCTTGATAAGCAGTAATATATGTCTGCTAAAATTTCAACCAAATCGGACAACATTATGATATAGCTGCCATAGCAATAATTAGTCTAAAATAAAGTTTCTCTATCATGTAAAAATTTCCCTTCATAGACATGCAAAAGTGTATGAAATCTTTCAGTACAGTGAAAATAACTTTGCTTCCTTCAGTTTTCTTCTTTTTTTTTTTTATTTATTTTTTTTTCTACTCTGCTTTTTTAGCTTAAGTTTCGTTTAGTTTACTTATTTTTTTTTTTGTATTTTTTTTTAGCACTCTTTATGTTCTTCCTTCTATTTTTTTTTTTTTTTTTTGTTTGTAATTTCTTTAATTTTCTTGGCTTTTCCTTTTTTTTTTTTGTAGATTAGTTTGTTTTTTTCTTAAGCTATTTTTTTTCTTCCATTTTTTCTCTCTATATTATTTCTTCCATTTCTTTTTTACAAAGATTTTCTTTATATTTTTTTTTATATTCTTTATTTTTATTTTTTCGCTGCTCTCAAACTCAAATTGAGTTGAATTTTTGCTCTAATTGGCTTTGAGCTAGACCTAAATTCTGAAAGTTTCAATAAAATTGCATAAGAAACAGCAATAGTTTTCATACACGGAGTCAATTTTCATCCAATAATTCCTATGGCAGCTATATGATACAGTAGTCCGATCTCAATGAAACTTGGCAGACTTGTTTACGTCTTTAATAAACTTAAATTCTGTAAGTTTCAATGAAATTGCATTACAAACATTAAATTTTTTCATACAAAGAATCAATTTTTATCCAATAATTCCTATGGCAGCTCTATGATATAGTTGTCCGATTTCATCCAAATTTAGCAGACATGTTTGTGTCTTTACTACACTTCAATTCTGTAAGTTTCAATGATATTGCATAAGAAACATTAAATTTGTTCATATAAGTAACCAATTTTCATCCAATAATTTCTATGACAGCTATATGATATAGTTGTCCGATTTCATCCAAATTTGGCAGACATGTTTTCGTCTTAACTAAATCTGAATTCTGAAAGTTTCAATGAAATTGCATAAGAAACAGCAAAGGTTTTCATACAAGTAACCAATTTTCATCCAATAATTTCTATGACAGCTATATGATATAGTTGTCCGATTTCATCCAAATTTGGCAGACATGTTTTCGTCTTAACTAAATCTGAATTCTGAAAGTTTCAATGAAATTGCATAAGAAACAGCAAAGGTTTTGGTGCAAGTTGACCAATTTTCATCCAATAATTTCTATGACAACTATATGATATAGTTGTCCGATTTCATCCAAATCTAGCAGGAGCATGCTTACGTCTTTACTGAGCCTAAATTCTGTCAGTTTCAATGGCATTGCATAAGAAACAAAAAATTTTTTCATACAAGGCATCAATTTTTATCCAATAATTCCTATGGCAGCTCTATTATATAGTTGTCTAATCCCACACGTTTTATTATATATATATCTCTTAAAGTAGTAAGAAATATCTATGCCATGTTAAAAGACGCAAAGTAAACTAAAAATATATTTTTTGGGCAAGTATAGAAAAATCATATGAAAATGCGCTGTGAAAGAAAACGACAAAGATAAGAAAAGAAAAGAACAGAAAAAACTTTTTAGATGAAATAAATATGAGAATATGTTAGGACGATGTAAAAGTCAACAGAGAGAAAGAGACAGAGAGAGAGAGAGAGAGAGAGAGAGAGAGATAGATAAATAAAACGATGTCAAAAGTTGAAATCAAATGAATTGAAAGATGCATGAAACAATTGAAATTTGAATTGTGCCTGTGCTTGTGCTTGTGCTGGAATTCAACACAACTCGTAGTGGAAAGGCAAAACAGTTGACCAGTTGAAAAAGAAGAAAAACAATCGTTACGCGCGCGATTCAGCCGCTTGGAAAATGAAACTGAAAATGAAAGCGAAAACGAATGAGAGAAAAAGAGAGGAAAAAGAGAGGAAAAAGCAAAATACAATTTATCTTGATAAAAGAAAATTATTTTGTTTAAATATTTAAACAA
>JBAMBR010007161.1:0-50246 GCA_037044475.1 Zaprionus obscuricornis
CGACTATAACTTTCTTACTTGTTTAATTATTTATACGTATTTTTAACTTAACTTTCTTAAACAAAACTACATTTTATTCACTTTATTATATTTTTCAGAATGGTTTAACAATTCGATATATTTTATATTTAATGCTATGTTTAACTCTACAAAAATATGTATGTACACGCAAAAATCTGCGTACACTTTACTTTAACCTACATATAATGAAGGTACTCACCTCTATGGTTTTTGTCGTTGTGCCGCTGGGACCAAAATTCACGTTTTAAGGCCCGATTTTCCGGATATTTCTATTAAATTGATTTCCAAAATGTTATATAGATTCCCTTGACTCATAACTGATTTAAAAAAAAATTATGTTTCCGACGCCACTTGCTGCCATACAACTATTGAATTAATATAATTATTCAAAGACTTCGCAGTATTACTACAAACTTTGTTCCCAAATGTTACTTGAGGTGAAACCTTGAGCTGAAATTTATTCTCAACCACGAAGGCCTAGCGAAAAATCCACGGCCTAAGGCCTCGCGTTGGGTAACGCCGACACTGTTTAAGAGTGCCGACTACATTTTCTTTGTTAAACATTTTTATTCTTTTCTTCCATACTAAAACTTTTTCTGCACAGTTCTATTACTCTCGTCTGAGAATAGAACTTGATTCCAGAAGTCAGGGGCTTTAAAATAAGCCTATTTGCAAAAGAGACGCTTTTTCCTTTTGACTTCGGAAATGAGAGTTTTTTTTTCCGGACGATACTGCTATGATATTTTTTTTTATAACACGGCATACCGTAACCTCCGAAACCTTTTTAGAAAAACTATCCTCAATAAAAATTTCCGTGTCTTTGTTCCCCATGCTTCAATTTTATAATGTGATGCAAAAATTAAGATCTATTGTAAAAAAACCCGCTGTCTAGGCAACGTAATTAACATCGGCGCCAAGAAGTCTGATTACCATCGCACATTCTTCCATTCCACCCAACTTCAAAAAAGTGTACGCAGACTTTTGCGTGTATATTGTAGAGTTAAAATAAAAAATAAAAATAAAATATATAAAATTTGTGTTTGAGTTTTATTTAAAAATTTTTTTTTTGGATGTACGCAGATTTTTCTACCGAGTGTATGGCTCATAGCTCAAGCAACTGATGTAGATCAAGAATATATATATATATATATATATTATATATATATATATATTATATATTATATATATATATATATAATTAACTTGATCTTTTACAGGTATATAATACTTTTTCCAGCATTTTTTTCTCTTGTTCAATTACTTCCTGAGAACGTTGTCAAGCATCCTTTGTATTATTTTTCATTTCAAAGACATCTAGGATTTCGGTTGGGGTCTGTTTCATGGATCTAGTGCCTATGTTTTGTTTGTATTTATATTGTATTAAACATACTTTGCTTCTCGGTCTAATGTTGTTGTTGTTTTTGGTCGGTAAACACATACTAAATACAGAAAAATGTGAGATAAGCAGTATGAGAGTTTTTGCAGCTTGACTTTAATTTGTGTGTAAACACTTTAAACAGCAAACCCCCCGAAAATACCCTCTTCTCATTTTACAAGGAATAACATGAGTGCGTGTATATACACTGTGTGTGTATATATTTCTGCGTGAGTTGGGTACTTGAGCCTATTTACGGATATACTCACACCTTTCCTTTGTGGTTCCCCGGACTGAATGGTTTGTTTGTCGATTTGTTCGTTTGTTTATTTATTTATTTATACAGGCGGAATATTTGTTTTGAACCAAAGGAAGACGCCAAATGTTACAATTTAATTGCTTTGACTGATAACAAGTTAACAAGTGTAAAAAGTTTCATGCTCTTAATCATGGAGAAGCATGGAAAATCAGTGCTTCTCCAGAGGACAATTCCAGACTATTTGCAACATAGAGGGAACTGAAAGGAAAAAATAGGAACGTATAAAACAATATAATATATGTTCCGAAAATGGCAATCTATTCACAGAACTTACGTTTCCTGCTTCATTGAGTCCAAGCTCTTTATGTCTAGAGCTAATGTGGAAGGTAAGGAATTATCGAACTGGCTAAGATCAATAGTAACTGTATTGTTTCCCAAATTCCCGGCATAAACATACGTAGAATATCCAGAAAGTTTACTAAAGAATCCATATCGAATTAAACATATAAACTAAACTTCCTTTAATCCTTTTCACTCACCGCTTGACGACAAACACATCCTCACTGAGCACTGCATATTTAGTCGACCCAAACTGCAGGGACTTTGAGCTCTTTCGTAGTTTTGTGAGGGACTTGTAAATCTTTAAATGAGAATTGTTAGCTGCTGATTCGACGTCTACATTGATAGTCGCAAAGTCATACGCAAGCGGAAGCCAAGTCTTGTCGCCTGTAGAGAAACCCGCATTCACTCCACTTGTCCATTGAAAAGGCGTTCGTGATGGATCACGCGTAAATTGCTCATAAACAGTTTCATTCGAATTGCATGCTGCTGGATCCTGTGTATCTTCCCAACTGATCCAGCCATCTGTCATGCCCAGCTCCTCGCCCTGATATGTAACACTAGCACCGGGAAGTATCATTACCAACATATTCATTGCATCCACGTTTCCCATACCATAGCGACTTGCTACCCTTCTCTGATCGTGATTCCCAATCACCCAATTCGCAGTTTGTCCGGAGGGCATATTTAGCAACCAATTGTCCACTGCCGTCTTTATTGAACTGGCCGACACACCACTGCTCGCTGGAACTGTGATAAGATTAAAATTAAAAGGTAAATGGGCGCCAGCGACAGATCGATTGCCATAGAACTGCATAGAATAGACAGGCGGGGCATATGTTTCAATTAGCAACACCCGAGTGTCTCCTCCATAGATCCGTTGATAATCATCCATTACAGTGCGCCACTGATAAGCCATGTCAATGGTTTCAGGTAGATTCTCGATTAGATCACTTTTTAGATAATTTCGATTATCCTTGTCGTCAGTCAGACCGCTCAATTCCTCGTCCGGATACTGTCCGTTCTCATCGACATCCACCTCAAACAATACTGGCACCGCATCGCATCGAAACCCCGCTACGCCCTCATTCAGCCAATAGCGCAAAACACGTTTCATCTGTGTCACAACAGATGGATTACGATAGTTCAGATCTGCCTGCTGCACAGCAAACTGATGTAAGTAATACTGTTGACGTTCGTCAACCCACTGCCATGCGCTGCCCCGAAAGGCCTGCAGCCAATTGGAAGGTGGCTCCCGTTTACCAGTAGTCGAATTCAACTTGCCATCGTGCCATACATAATAATCTTCGTAACCCTTCTCTCTTTTCACAGATTTCTTGAACCAATCGTTCTCATCGCTTGAATGGTTTGGCACAAAATCCAGGATAATCTTGAGTTCCAACTCGTTGGCTTTTTTGATGAGTGCTCGAAAATCATCCATAGTACCATACTCCGGCTGTATGTCATAGAAGTCAGAGATATCGTAGCCAAAGTCTACCATGGGTGACTTGAAAATGGGCGAAAGCCAAGCAGCAGTAACACCCAAATCCTTCAGATACTCAAGCTTGCTAGTGATGCCATTGAGATCCCCAATGCCATCACCATCAGAGTCCTTGAACGACCGAGGATATATCTGATAGAACTGTGCTGTTTGCCACCAGTCTTTGGTAGTTTCCGCCGTTGTTGCTGTATCTTGGCATGCTTGGCCAAGGGCCAACAAACAGAATACTGGCAATATTAGTTTCATTTTAATCACATGGCCAACTCTTGGACTTTTATATGTGAATAGTCAGTGCCAATCGACAACAAGCTAAAAACCAAGAGCTGACCAGCACAACTAAGCTTAAATGATAATACCTTAAGTAGCTAAGGAATTAGTGATGCACTTGAGTTGCCGGCAGTGAACATTGAGTGCATATTTAAACAAGGTAGTGTAGAAAAGACAAAAATAAAAAGTTAAATATAACACAACGAATATTGTTACACTTTCTCGTTAAATACATAATATTTTTCCTATTAATTTGATATATTATTTGTAACAGCCAAGTTAATTTAAGTGTCTTCGACTGTCTGGTAGCGACTTAAAAGTCTCTGGCAAGTTTGTTAAATGCCTGATGCCTATAGCATTGAACAAATTTTTGACTTAAGCATAGAAGAGTAAAGAAACGTCGCCAAGCCGTTATATGGTAGTATTTTTCTTGCGTAAAAATTATATAATTGTTCTCTAATTGCATGTAAACAACTTTAAGTATCATTTCGATTATAATAATTGCTTAAACGTATTTTTTATTTCCATTGAATCAGTTTTTGGATTTTATCAACATTGGCACTGGGATATTTTATATATAAGCTACAATCGATTGCTTTACAATTGAACAACATGGCTTGCCACGTTAAGTATTCTGTGCTCCTGAATCTAATTTTCTTTTGGGGCTTCGCTCAGTCATGCCAAGTTGTATCAACAACAACGGAAACCCCCAAGGATTGGTGGCAAACAGCACAGTTCTATCAGATATATCCTCGGTCGTTCAAGGACTCTGATGGTGATGGCATTGGGGATCTCAATGGCATCACTAGCAAGCTTGAGTATCTGAAGGATTTGGGTGTTACTGCTGCTTGGCTTTCGCCCATTTTCAAGTCACCCATGGTAGACTTTGGCTACGATATCTCTGACTTCTATGACATACAGCCGGAGTATGGTACTATGGATGATTTTCGAGCACTCATCAAAAAAGCCAACGGGTTGGAACTCAAGATTATCCTGGATTTTGTTCCAAACCATTCAAGCGATGAGAACGATTGGTTCAAGAAATCTGTGAAAAGAGAGAAGGGTTACGAAGATTATTATGTATGGCACGACGGCAAGTTGAATGCGACAACTGGTAAACGAGAGCCACCCACAAATTGGCTACAATATTTTCGAGGAAGTGCTTGGGAATGGAATGAGGAACGTCAACAGTATTACTTACATCAGTTTGCAGTACAACAGCCAGACTTAAATTATCGTAATCCATCTGTTGTGGCACAGATGAAACGTGTGTTGCGCTACTGGCTGAATGAGGGCGTAGCAGGGTTCCGTTGTGATGCATTGCCGCCACTGTTCGAAGTGCAGCCGGATGCACAGGGTCAGTACCCGGATGAAGCATTGAGTGGCGAGACGTTGGACACAGAAGATCGAGATTACTTGACCACGACATATATTGAGAATCAGCCAGAGACCATTGATATGGTATACCAATGGCGTACAGTACTCGACGATAATCAGCGTATTTATGGTGGAAACTCGAGTGTTCTGCTCATTGAGACATATTCCCCAGCCTGGTTCACCATGCAGTTCTATGGAAATCGATCAGTAAATGGTGCACACCTGCCGTTTAACTTCAATTTGATAACTATGGTGGAGAAAAGCGGATTGAGTGCATCTTCATTGCAGGAGGCCATAGATCTTTGGATGCAGAATATGCCATCAGGACGCACAGCGAATTGGGTGGTAAGTTGAAATGTAACTAATGTATAGCTTTAAGTAAAGTAATTTTAAAGTAATTCTACATTTTTCTTAGTTGGGCAATCATGATAAGCGCAGGGCTGCCAGCCGATATGGAGAGGTGCACATTGATGCCATGAATATGTTGGTTATGATACTTCCTGGTGTGAGTGTGACCTATCAAGGTGAAGAGCTGGGTATGACTGATGGTCAAATCAGCTGGGAGGATACAGTTGATCCCTGGGGTTGTAATTCTAATTCGGAAATATATGAAAACTATTCAAGAGATCCCGAACGAACTCCCTTCCAATGGATGAGCGGCACCAATGCTGGGTTCACTACGGGAAACAAGACTTGGTTGCCACTGGCAGCTGATTACCAAACGATCAATGTAGAAACTGAATCTGCGGCGCAACATTCTCATTTGAAGATTTACAAATCGTTAATTCAGCTACGTAGATCTTCAGAAGTTCTACAAAACGGAAGCACTAAATATAATGCAGTAAACAAGGATCTCTTTGTGCTCAAGCGGTAAGTTCAGATATTTTTTTCACGGTTTACCAATACTTACTTTTATTCCCCTTTCTTCGCTCAAGTTCACTCGCTAATGCCTCTAGCGTTATCTTTGTATCCAACTTTGGCTCAGAAAATGTTACAGTAAATCTGGTTGAGTCTGATAAGACTTTACCCGTGTATTTACGTTTGCTCATACGAAGTTTAAGCTCCACTTATACTGAGGGGTAAGTCTCAATATCGATATAAATATTTTTTAGTATATCATGAGCTAATGTATATCCCTTTTTTCAAGCGTATTATATTCCAGCAGAAATATAACATTATCACCAGGAGAAGCATTAGTTTTTGACACGAATAATTAAGTACGCAATGTTTGGAATTAGCTTGTGTTTTATTGATAGTTATTTTTTAAGTTGTAAATAGACATACATATTAATGTATATACATATATATTTCGTCATACAACATTTATGGTAGTTTAAGTTTTATGGTAGTAGTTTAAGTATCTGTATGTTTGTAATATATATATATATATATATATATATAATAATATATATATATATTGTACATCAGAGACGAATATTGTTTGTATTCTAAAATATTTTCTTAATTTTTTTTATGTCTCCTTTCGTACCCTTGCAGAGGATTTATTCATTCAAGAAGAATGCGAGGCAAGCTAAATAAAGTATATAAACAGCCGTCATCTGTCGGAGCATAGTCTAATTATTTAGTTTTAAAGTAAAATATATAAAATTTGACGTAGCTACATTTTATTACCATAAGTAATATTGAACCACATCGGATCATTTCATCTTTCTTGATAAGCTAGATTTAAGTTTATTAATGACTTATACATACATGTTAGCCGAATTTGATCCAAATCGGAATAATATATCGTATAGCCACTATAGTAACGATCATTGAAAAATAAAATGTTTGCCTCCAAGGGTATGAAATCTTCGGTATTCCGAATACCTGCAACTTATTTACATTTAATACACAAAAATAAGTAATACACATGCAATTTGCTAACAATTAAACTCTTTTTTTTTAATTTGGCTAGAATTAATTTAAAATATTTATGTTTTATTAATTTTATATAAGATTTTATACTTTGCGTATTTACTTTTATCACTAAAGTTTAACATTTCTTTTTTGTTTTTTTGGTTTTTGGTAAACATGTAATAGATATTTTTTCTTGTAGAATGCAATGTAATTAATTAATTTGATTTATATACCTCAAAACACACATACACGTAAACAACAAGTGTATATACAACAATTATCTTAGAATTAAAAACATTTTTCTCATCCTTTGACACAATTTACAATTAAATCTACTATGTTGCTGGGCTCAAAACAACACAATAAATGAAATTGTTGTAACGTTGCAAGAGGATTGCGGGTTTCACGGGTGTTTCACGCCTGTTTTGGTTATTGCAAACCGCAACCCCATTGTAACATAATCAAGTCATAAATTCCCTCAAGTGCTCAGATGTACGATATATTCTTTTTTTATCGTTTGTTTGGTGTATTTTTGTTATTCTTTTTGATTTGTTTTATTTTGCTTTAACTTACAAATCTAAATGTTCTCACAACTTATGCTAGCAGTAAGTGTAGATACAATATACTAGTGTAAGTATAAGTTTGAGATTAGTTTTAGTTTTAGTTTCAGAAAACACATATTTTTGAAATCATATCACAATTTATTTTTTTTGGTAACATTTAGCTGTGTCTGCAATCAAACCACATGCTAATCATATACATATGTTAGTACGAGTATGGCTATGGTATATTTTATATATATGTATGTATATAGTATGTATTATATATCTTGAATATAACTAGTTAAATTTAAAGTTGAAACATTTAAAACGTTTTGAAATTATTTAATTAAATATGGCTGACAATATTTTTGACATATTCGTTGGGGTCTATTTTATTTATTTTTACGTTCAAATTTGATCATGCATGTTATCTAGTAACTGGCAATACGTATTGAGGCAGGACAAGCAGTTTAACTAATACAGTTATTGATCTTTGCCGAGATTTAATTCAAAATTTAAAAATTGTATATAGTGAAACATTCATGAATGAAGAGACAACTCATTATGCGTGGTAGAAGGATTAATTAACAGTCGGTCCATCCACTGTCTGTGCAGATTAAACTAATGTCTTACTTGTGTATGCTTATGATATTTGGCATCAAATAAAACTGCGCGAATCGGAGAACAATAGTTTGAAGTTGTCATATGAACAATCGGTTGAACAATCGGTGTATTTTAAAAAATTAAGCTGTATTACATACATTTACATACAAATTATTGATAATATAATATAATGGCAAGTTGAGCTTAGCTTGCAAATGTAAATCTATTGTTGTGAAAGTTATTGCAAGTCAGTGCAATGAAACAATTAAAAATGAAAAATATTTTCTGTATTTATTATAGTTAAAAACTTGTCCTTCTCCTATTAACCCTTTGCAAACATTGTTTATCCTTGCCTGGGTAATAATATATGCATAGTTTGATATACTTTTTTACACATTTAGTAAAATTCACTTCCTTTGATGGAGCTTCCTTAAGCAGCTTTTAAACTGGTATCGCAGCACGCTTTTGCTTGTTGCCTCCGTTGCCGATCGTTGTGGCACTTCCGCTACCACTGTCCGTGCTTGCAACATCGCTTGTGGCAGTATCACTTGGTGCTTCTGCTGTTGATGATGCCTGTGCCTGGTCCGCCTCCAATGGATGTGATATCTCAACTTGTTGTTGTTGCTTTTTATGCTGCTGTTGCTGCTGGCGTTGTTGCTCCTTTAACAGCTGCTGTTGCAATTGCTGCGCGTTTAGCTATAAATTTGTCTGCAACACTGGACCACGCCTGCTGCCGTTCGTAGTGCTAGTTGATATAACTTCCGGCGGAGTTGTTGCATCCGTTACACTCACCGTAGAAACGGTTGATGTAGCAGCTGCTATTGTTGCTGATGCTGCTGCTACGGTTGTTGCTGCTGTTGCTGCTGCTGTTGTAGTAGTCATTCCCGCTGCTGTTGTTGAGCTGCTGGCAATGTGATTGGTTGCCGCTGTTGTTGCAACAACAATATGCTGGCTGCTCTGCTGACAATGTTGTTGCTGATTGATTTTATTATTATTGGCCACAACCTGCTCATCATTACTTGCCTCAATAATGGGCGTGTCGGTCGTTGTTGTTGTTGTATTATTTGGCACATATTGATCGGCATACGGAATTTGATTAAAACTATTGTTATCTAACGATGTAAATATGCTTGATAATGCAATCGTCTGTGTTGCCATTTCGCACAATTTCTTCGTTTTTATCGAGTGCTCTGTGAAATGTGAAATGCGAAAATAAGATGACAAGTTCTTATTATCAGTATCTATGAACATGCCAGTGAGGCATGCCACATACCGCAAAATAACAAATAAGAAATTTACAGTTGAAAATGGTCGATTGTAAGATTAGCAGTAATGGATCCAATTATTCAATTTGGTGATCTAATACAAGCATTTGGCAGAAAGTAGGCTCTAAATCTTATGGTCTATTATACTCCCGTTACCTATGACTAATGGGTATAAAACTGAAACCTTACCCGTATCCGTAGGCGTGATATGTTTTTGTATCTTCTCTTCCTGTGCACAAGTGGCGGCCGTAACAACCGCAGCAGCCATCATTGACGATGGCCCAGTGCCGGCGGTGCGGTGCATGTTTCCATATCGTGGTGGCATCATGCTTTGGCGTACATTGCGCTCCGGGCGTACAAGTATTATATATAGCTAGAAAGAGAATGCCAAATATAGCAAATTGAGTGTGAGACTTGACGAGATTTGTTGAGTTACGTTTTCAATAAAAGTTGTAGCTTCTACATAACCCAAAAGAAATTTAGCCAACAGTTCGTCTTGTTTTTCGCCATTTCATTAATCATACGTCTCGCATATTATAATCTCAAGACACTGCTGTAGAGGAACACACCCCAAAATTCTCCGGTCCTAGTCGTACAATATGCTGGCGTATCATTAGTAATTTCCCGTCTTGAAGTCGGGGTAATTATTAACAAAGGCCACTGACACCCCGAAGCAACAATACTGATCCATTAAATTGTCAACGCTTTGTACGTTGAGCCTAGGCAAGGTTGCCAAGGCACGGTTGAAAAGTGCACGGGACTTGACGTAACGTTAAGCGTTTACTTTCGTTACGCGTTGCCATTTCCATTTCCGTCTTGGTGTGACATTGTTTGGCTGCCATTTGCCGCCGTTTATTATTGTTTTTTCTGTTCTTCTACACACAAACAACGGAACACCGCACAGGAAACAGGCTGGCCGGAGACGTTGATGTCGACGTCGACGGACACGGACAAGAACACGAATATGGACACGAACGCAAGCACGGTCACGGATACAGCACGGCTGCGGGCAGAGAAATACATAAAACGTAAAACTCAGACGTTGAGAAAGGAAGTTTCCTATAGTACTTGCTGGTTTTACCTGTGCAAACTCCACCATTCCACACTCAACACAACTTATGAGACTCTAGGGAGGTTATGCCAGACTAGTTTTTGCTTGAATCTAGTTTACTCTCATGGCTCAGTACGCACACAGCTGCCGTTTTGTAGTTGCAAAAACAGTGAATACTATATTGCATTTTTATGGCTTCAAGCCATACGCCGAACAAACAAATACAGTCCGTCGAGTAAGTATGCGTACGAAAAGTGCTGGTATGTGTACATGTGTGTGTAAGCATGGACTTGTATTCTTCGGCTTTTCATAGCACTAAAAAAGTGGCCAATTTGTCGGCTAATAACAGCAACTACTCTAATTATTTATTACCTTTAGCATACATTTAATGATAAGAAACGGAAAGTTACGGAATTGAAGTTCAATAGAAAGAAAATCTTAGGTTTTTGTTATTGTTTCAATTACAGGTACAATTAAGTCCTTGCATTCATGATAAAAATAAGAAATAAAAATGATTGGAGAGGTATATGGACAGTCTTATATTTTTTTAAAGGTTATAATTTGGTGAGCCGAACACAGCGTTGCTTTTTTTTGGCGTACATTACATAATATTTTATATAGTTGTGAAATTATAATATACATAAGTTAGACAATATTAGTAATATTGGGATACGAACCTTTGGGCTTTAAAACGAAATATTACACGGATATTTTAAAAAATAATTTTCATTTAATTTACTGGACTCTTAGAAAAATTCATGGATACACCACTATTATTGTTTCTTTTGATAGTAAGGTATTCTTTGTAAGTCTTTCTATATATACTCCGATTTATTTTATAAGCTCTAATATCCATTCAGATCATTCCTGCTTAATACTGCCAACCCTCCGGGTTAATCACTTTTTACGCAAATTAAACAGACTTGCAAAGGTATGATAACCGTATTCGTGGTACACATTTATTTTCTTAATTTTTAATATTCATGTGCAGGTAAACTTTATGTTTCCGGATTTTTCTAAACTGACAGCATAATTCTAAAATTTAAACTATCTGCGCTCTAAGTATGCTGTAACTTTGCAAACTGTCCAACTAAATTTTAAGTGAACTTTTATGCGGAAAGTGCAGCCAAGTTCAAGACATACCACAAAGTACTGTAATCCTCAACCCAGGAACACGGGGCCACATGGCCCCTTCCCAGCCATGTTTACTCTACAGTATATATACGTTCAGCTAAACTTGCAGCTTGCCACAGTTTAATGACAAATAATGAAGAATTATTAAATATCTTGTGGCAAATAACGTAACTTTTCCTTCACTCCATTCCTCTCTATTTACCTTATGGATAAAAAACCCTCTATTTTTTCGATATTTAAGGCTTGCTTGTGGAAAGAGACGCGACTAAACACTTTACTGCATTCTACTGGTAGAAGACTAAATGCATTACAAATTTCAAAGTGAGTGAGCTATCAGAATATAATTGGAAATTCATCTATCGGTTAAGCAGGAAAACACGTTTAAAGTAATGTTAGTATTAAATAAGTTAAATTAATGATTCGGCAAGTTAAACAAACTATTGTCCCTAACACGAGCCTCACTTTTTTACAAAACATAAATAACATATAATATATTAGCTATGTATGTATATATAAAAATTTATATATACGAATCATCAAAAGTTTATATAATTACATGCGAAAACACAATGCTCAATAATAATTAAATTAAATGAAGTAATTAACATTGTCTAGATATCTGACAATCTGTTTCGTGAACTTGCACACATTAAGTAAATAAATAAATGATGATATCGCAGTATATCGTATATAGTACTATATCTTACCTTTGGCGAAAACAGACACGCAATTGTCACGCTGGCAGACAGGCTAATGGTTACAGACATGCTCGTTATTCTCAGCGGCACGTGATTGGCTGTACCAAAATATAACGGCACAAAGGCTAGCCAGATGACGCAGGTGGTGTACATGGTAAAGCCTGGAATAATTTAATGTAACACAAGATGAAATTAGTACCAGGAATGAATTATTGTAAGCAGTTTGAATGATGTTAAACATTTAATAACAAAAATAAACTATAACCCAAAAAGAAGGATATTCTATAAGAAAAAGTTTTTTCTGCAAAAACAACATTTTTGTCCAATTCTTTCTATTTCACTCGATGAGGACCAAATTTTACAGACATAAGTTGATCTTTTTAAACTCTTAATCAGATAAGCTTAACCAGTATAGCCTACAAGACATAATAGTTCCTATAGTATCTTTTTGCATATGTAAAATAAATCAAATAGCTAATAACCTCGACCTAACAAAAAAATATACTCCAAGGAGCTATCATTAATTACTTATAAATAGTCCAATACATATTATATATACAATATAATTGTGGCAATCTTTAATTGTCCGATTCGTTTGACTGACAAAAATTTCTTCGAACACAAAATGTTCGTAGAAAAAATTTTGCATAGGATGGGACCTATAGTTCGAACCGTAAACATAAATAATCTAAAATTAAATTTCCGTCCGTTTGATCCCGCCTTTTACGACTTCAGTTCACAAATAGTGTATAATATTTTTGTGCGAAAAGCTGAGCTGGAGTAGGAAATGTTCTTAATGCTGAGGGCATCTTTACTTTCTTGCTATATTATAGAGACCGCTTTATAAAAATGTTCCACTTGCACATAAAACATAACTATATGGATGTAATTTTGTTTAACTCACCGATGTGCTTCGATTCATTAAAAGCTTCTGGTATCTTACGGGTGAGTACCGCATAAACAGTACAGACGATAATCAGGACAATGGGATAAAAAAACGCAATCATGTAGGAGGCATCTATGTATGAGTCGCACACAAGTAAATTATCTTCGCGTGTCGGATAATGATGCATGGCATGTGATGGAGCAATTACCATCCAAACACCGTTAATGAGTATCTGCAATGAAAGAGTATGGTAGTAAAAACAAAATGGTGGCATAGTGTCAAAAGCCAAGACTATGAGAGAACTGTGAGTCCAATGATGCGCCTTACCTGCACAAAGATCAGGCACGTGCAAATCACAAGCTGCGATTTTGGGCTAATAAATGAGGGTCGTTTCGCCGATTGTTTGCCAGCCTTGAAGATGCGAGCAATGCGATTCGTTTTGGTCAACAATGCGGCATAGACAACCGTAAAGCAGAATCCCACACCAAAGCTGCAATAACGTAATCATAGAAATTCTATAAGCATACCCAGACACAGACAGAGAAAACTTACCGCTGAATGGCACAGACAATGTTGGTTGGTTTAAGTACGAGGGCAAAGGTCACGGCATAGCACATGAAAATGCCAGCAAGCAAAATATAACTCAGCTCACGTCCGGAGGCGCGTACAATGGGCGTTTCGTTGTGCCTGATATATGGCAGGGAAAGACAGAGAGAGAAAAACAGATAATGATAGTTAACGTGGAAAGAGAAAAGCAATAATGGTTATGCTAGTTTTCAGATACATATGTATATATATATACCTGCATATATATATGTACGTATATGAATATATATAGATATAAATTGCCAGTGCAAATGCCAATTAAATAAACTTCAGCAATATCAGCTCTGCAACTTGGTCAAAGATACCGAACTTTTTAATTGCTGATAAATACATACATATATGTATGATACATATCTACATGCAGTCATAAACTCCCACCAAACATCCCAGAACTTTATATTTCTTATATATATGTATATAAAGCTTCGGACTTATACTCATACTCATTAAGCCTTTTACCTATAAAGTAGCAACCAGAAGCGGGCACAGGAATTTTTCAGGGGAGTTATCATTCAACTACTTAATAACCAAATCCATGGGGATTTAAGCTCCCTGCGTACGCCAATGGAAGCAATGAGTCACAACTCACCTGACAAACACGCCCACAACAAAAAGCGTTATCAATATGCCTGTTGAACTGAACGCCATTGCCCCAATGGCCCACGCGGATTCAGGTCTAAGGTATACTTCCGGTATGGCACGACAGTATTGCTTGTGTGCGTCAGGCAGAGTGCCCAATTGACATACAAGGCAGTGTGTTTCGTCATCGGGATGTCGAATCTGTAACAAAAAGTAAAATCAAATATTGATTGATATGCAGCAATTGTAAAAAAGATATAAAAAGAAAAAATATTTTTCACGTCACTTTAAATATTTTATAGTTTTTTGAGACAAAAGTGCAGTAGTTACTTGTGGGCTTTCATAGTAACTACAAGACAATCTTGTTAAGCTAGATTTTATCGGATTTTTTCGAGTATCAAGGAACCACGACTTTTTTTGCTAACCCCAACAAATTTTTTTCTCCGAAATTTTCTTTGTATGACAATCCTAGCATAAGGACAATCGTTATCTCTACATCTGTAATTCGAATACATTTGCCTACCTTGCCTAACTTTTGGAAGTTGGCCGAAAAGTAATTACCCGATTTATCAATCTAAGTAGCAGAGATAACTTTATTAACTAGATTTGCCATATATACTGCAGATTACACCTCTAAGTCTTAGACTGTTTTGTTTGCATTGAAACAAATTTAATCAAATTGCAAAATAGTTGAGCAATGATTTTACAATAGACTTCAAAACTTCAGTTATTATTTCGTACTGTTTATATTCGAACGCTCAGCTACAATAGTAAAGTGTTGCAGTTGTGCACTGATTCGTTTCGCTTCTTGATTCTCTTTTCGCTATATCCTTTGAACAGGACACACATTTTCTGTAATTCTGTTTTTTATGGTCCTAGTGTTGTTCCTGCTTCTGGATGGTCATTCAGCATGAAACCCTTTCATTCCCATGAGCTTTTCAAATAATTCACTACATTACATTTCAATCAGGGACAAAAGCTCTACAAATAAATTACAAAACTTGTGCCACTTGCGGCAAGCACTGCACATATCAAGCAGTCCCGACCAGTCTCCACATCCGCACTGTCCGGCGCTGTTCTCTACATATTTTTAAATCAGGCGAGTGCATTGCATTTGAACTGTTCGAGTAGAAGTTGCACTTACTTGATAAGTTGTACAATTGAAACAGTGCCAACAGCAGCTTTCACCCTCGACATATCTTTTGGCTTGTCCACGCTCGCACGGTAAACTGCAAACGGACTCCGGTGGCTTTGGATGCAACAGTTTGAACTTCACCTCTGCAATGTTGGTAACGAAAATATTTCACTTTCACCTGTTGCACACAAGGTCTCAGAGTATGTTGTACTTACCGGACATGTTTAGGCGCAATTCGCCCTCATAGTATTCGCCCACCTTGACCCAACGATACTGTCCCGCCACAGATTGTTTAAAGTGAATAATGTTGTAGCGTGCCGGTCCATCGCCATTACCGTCGAAGCGAAAATCATCACCGCTGAGGCCTGTGTAAAATAATGCTTAGGAGTTAATATTGCGTTTACGGGCTGACGCTCAGGTTTTGTGGCCAAGGCTTTAGGCCCGCTTCTACTACTGCCTCTGCTTATCAGAAAATTGACAATTTGCGCGTTTTGCGTCGTCAGTTCAAGACGACAGAATGTGCCTTGGCCTGGCCTCCGCCTTAGCCTGCTCCTCGGCTTTCTTGTATAATTTATTGAATTTCAAATTGAGTTCAATGACGATGACAAGCAAGTCAATTTTCCACTTGAAAGCATGGCCAATGCGCATTGTGGGCACCAAAGAGCTATGACTATGACTATGACGACAGGACCCAGCCCGATTGCTCGTTCTCCCCCTAAAGATATAACCACTTGAATTATTTGCGCAACACTTGCGACTCTCAAACGTACCTATACATACACACAAAATCACACAAACACTTACATATATCGCACACCAACACACACACAAGTAATAAAGGCAAACAGAGCATACATAGTAGCCTCATAGTAGTACATAGTAGCCTCCTTATCCTAACAAACTTTGCTTAAAAGATATAAAAAGCGAGTCTTAAATACAATATTTTAAAACTCTTTTTAATCCTTTGAAATATTATTGCAATTGTTTTTATATTTTACTTTTTAAACTTTAACTTTGTCATTGTGTATGGAATTAACAGATCTCAGTAAAATTATTGGTGTTTAAATAACATATATGACATATGAAACATACTGTGATGGGCATCTTAATATCATGCTTATTTGTTTGCGGCTTTCGTATGTGTATGTGTACATTACTTATTTTCCGCAGAAATAATTATGACTGAAAATAAAATTAAGTGAAAGATTTTTTCCATAATTTTTTTTAGTGACAAAGTTAATGTTTTATGTTCCACATCTCGCAACTAAAAGCAATTAAATTTCAATTCCTGTTTCCTCCAAGATGGAAAATTGTTGGAAAATGTTGTACAATTTAACATGCGGAAAATAAAGCTTTGTTGTAGTAGTAAAACCAGACTTACTCTATCGAACTCATGTGAGCAAATATAATTATGCTTACCAGAATTATACTTATATTAAAAGTCTCTCACAAGTTTTAAAATTTATCAATTGTGGGGCGAAAATCTAGTTTTAGCAATAACTTGTAAATCGCTTATCACTGACATACGTCAAATTCACATATGGAAATGTATATCGAACAGTTTCTGAAACTTGCATTTGGTTAACTTACCCTTGAATTCAACTTTACGTAAATATTTAAGCAAATCAGCGCCTTTGGTCGGCTTCATGGCATCGCAGAGCGAAGGACGACCGCCGCACAAATCGTGATGCATATCCCTGTTAAGTGAGATTCGTGCAATTATAGACAATGTTTGGTTTTGGTTTTGGCTTTGGTGCATTGATTGATTGATTTCACGTTGTGTGGTTAGTTTACCTCAAGGCATAGGCAAAAGCCATTACTGCGTCGCTAACAAACTGCAGTTGATCCTCAAAATCAGTATTTTGCCGTGAAAGTCGCTCCTTTGTTGTGCAATTGCGACTATAGTTGTTGTACGGCGTACTGCTGCTTCCAGGATAGCGACATTGAAAATGGTCCTCCCAAAATTCTGAAACAGCATTTGAGGTAATTAACAAAAGTACCTTACGTGGGAATTGGTCTAGTCAATGCCAATGGAAAATGTACGATGTGAATACATACCTACAAACCAGGGATTGCGCTGGTTATTCTCGACGGTTAGATTGAGAAAATATTCCTCAAAGCCATGCACAGGATTCGCCTGCGGTTGTACGGACAGCGTACCTTCCACCTACAATACACGGAAAATGATAACGTGCGGCATGCACGTTGCGTATGCGTAATTAATTTAAGTTCATTCATATTGCGGGTACGGGTGCGGGTTCTTCACGTTGCGTGGCTTGTCTTGGATGACGAACGGTGGGCGATAGGCTAAATTAATTTGCCATAGCCGTGCCCTTAACAGGCGCACACAATTTATTTCAATTAAACCATAATTCATCATGAGGCAACATTTTGTCTGTTTGGTTCTTTTGTCAGTTGTCATCATTTATAAATTTGTAGTGAGTGTCATGTCACTACCCCCTATCCACTACCCACTCCCATGGTACACATCCTTATCCAAGGATGTGGAATATGAACAACTAGACGAAAGATTCATTAATCACTTTTCATTTTCATTTTTTGTGCACATACATATAAGCTCATAATTTTGTCTAGCGACACATAATATTATTTGCATTCCCTGTGCTTATTGAAAATGGGTATATTCAAATAAACAATACACAGGTCACGTTTATATAATATTCTAAATGTAACAGCTCTGTCATTGTCAATTCGTATAAAGTAAAGTTTTAATTTTTATAGCCGGTTTTGGAACATTATAGCTATTTTAATAGCTTTGAAAAAACTATATCAATTAATATTAATATTAATATTAATTAATAATATTATTAATTTATAGATTACAACGGAAAAACCATGATGGCGAAGAACACTGGTCTGTAATGTCCAAACAAAAAAAAAATATACTTTTTTTACAGGATATTACAATTTAGATGCTAAACTATTGGTATGCTAATTTTTAATAAGCTTAAGCTGCGTATGGTAAATAGGAACCTCGATACTTGCCTCCGGCTCATAATCATCAGACACAAGATTTCGTGCACTCCATCCATCAGATCCGATCCATGAAAATGCGCCTGTAGCATTCGCACGCCTCACAGCCCGCATCACTTGTCGCACTTCTTGATCCGAACCAAAAATAATCGCCCCTATGAAATAAAATAAGAAACATTCGTTAATACAATTCATTAACATTTTCATGTTAAAGGAAGAGCGGAAAATCATTTAAAAATTAATTTTAATCGTATCAATTATTTATAAGGTAAGAACATTTACATGTGTATGCAACACGTGACATTCATTTCAGTTTTCAATAAATCGTTGCATATTTTATTTTAATTTGAGCCATTTCGTAGCAATTTAAATGTAAATGACATCAACTGTCTATAAATTTTGGCTGCAAGTCTACATACATATATTGATATATTTGATCAGCATGGACTGTTGCATTATTTAGCCTAATATGTTTTCACCCCTCTTTGTGGAATCGAAACCTAGAGCAAACACACAAAGTGCAAGCTCTCTAGTAACTGAGCCTATATTGAATCTCTGTCATGATACAGATGGACAGGATTCCAAACACACGGACAGTCGGCTGGACAGACAAATACAAACAGATATACAGAAAGCGGACAGAAAGCTGAACAGAATATATACAATTCGTATAATATAAGTACATATGCCACACCATTTACACATATAGTACAAACTTAATATACCCCTTTTCAGTGAGAATAGGGTATAAAAATACTTTACTCCTAACTCTTTTTGACATTTAACGTGGAAAACACTTGAAAAGAAAATAAAAAAAATATACATAAAAGTAAAATCGCTCTTTCAAATTATTTCTCAAAGCAAATTGAACGCAAATGACGACGAAGCAAACTCATACGCACTGTGGTTCATAAAAAAGTATAAAAAAGCAAAAATTGCCAATAGAGTCGGTGAAATAAAATCCAAATAATTTATTAAATGTTTGAAAATACAATTTTTATTAATAATATAAAACTTAAGTTTTTTAAAAACTCCCATGTTATATAAATATTGTCTCTGCTTTAAAGTTATCGTGATGAAAGTTGCCATAGATATTTTATTATTACGCCGTTTTATATTTCCGGACATAAGAACAACCGATAATAATCTCTGCTTAAATGTGAAGGATTAAGGTAAACTTCTGTTGGAAGACAGCCCGCCCTACATTGGTTATAGATTTCAATTACTAGAGGAATATCGAAAATTTGTTTTGTATATATTTTGCGAGTATTTCTTATGGTTGAATACTGAAAATCTTACAATCGCTCATACTCAACTGTAGCATTTCTACCGGCTTTTGATCAGCTTTGATAAAAGAAATATATTGGCAAACACTTTGATTTTCAAATATTAATCAAATGCCAGTTACAGACGGCCATAGAAGTACATATATTAAAAATAATTACCATCTCAGCTCTTTATGCTTGTCATTAATCAGGGGGGGTGACCATTGCCATTGCCAGTGGCAATGAAAAGCACATGACGCATTCGTCGCTACAATCGAGGCAATAACATTGACTTTCCGCATGGCGTTTGTTGATTTACATAAATACGCCATCAGGAGTCGTTAAAAAAATTCACTGAACATTCGATGGCAACGACCTTGTGCGAAAAGGGTTATTTGGCAATCATTATTTATTGTGATTTGTGATTTGACGCCGTTTACCGACGTTTTCCCTATTCACATTTTACTTAAGACTACAGACTTACCTCTACCCGCCCATATTCCCCTAACCCTTTGATTTTACTCGTTGTGACGATTAATCAAAATGACAAAGTATTGCTACCAAAATTTGACATACATATATGTACGAGTAAGCCTCCAACCTCCCATCTCCTCCAACCACTATACATTTACTGTAGTTGTTGCCTGAAAAATGTTGTTCGCTACAGTAAATGTATATGATAACTGCCGATGGGGGCAAAGTTTGCCTGATAATGCTTACTCGAACTCAATATGAATGTGTTGGCATTTTTATACTCGGTGCCCATTGGTTACCAAGAGTATATTGACTTTGTGACAGCAGCAAATGTATGTAACACCCATAAGGAGGCGTGGCCGACCCCATAAAGTATATATATTCTGACTCAGGATCAACAGCCGAGTCGATTGGACCAGATCTCGGAGTCTATAAGAGCTAGAGGCTTCATTTTTTTTGCAAAGTACTTGTATTAGTTGCAGGCAGATCAAGTTTATTTTGGATTTTTGCAACGCCCCCAACTGCCTCCCCAAAACGATAAAAACCATTTTAAACACACCCAGCCAAACTACATGACTTTTGGTACAAAGTTAGGATATGTTTATCTGGACGTTGTGTGAAAATTTGGTACAGATCGCAGAGGCGTCTGTATAGCGTACGCTTGCCTGCACTTCTCACCCCACACACGGCAACATTAACTCAGTGTTTTTTCTTTCTCGCAGATGTAAAGAGTGTGGCTCAGTAGTTAAAGGGTTGAACTTGCGTGCAGGAGCTACGCAGTTCGATTCTCGAGGCAATTTTTTTTTTAATCACAATATAAGTAAATATAATAAAATTAATAATTCTTAATTATTTTACGAAAATGTATTAATTCAATATATATGTTGGAATTAACTTAAAATTGGTGAGTGCGCAGCACGGTCTATATTAATATATAAATATATAATATATCTTTCGGCACCGAGTATTATATAGTCGAACATACTCGACTATAGCTTTCTTACTTGTTGTTACTCGCTTTGTTGATCTATGCTTGTGTGTGTATATTTGTTTGTGTGTGTTTTTGGGTTTCTGACATGTTTTTGCTCTTTACAGCATTGCGTCAAGTTAACTCACTTACACTTGAATTTATTGCTGCTATTTCGTTAATTTAAATGACGTGTTCAAGTTGTACATTTTTCGTACATATGTATATCATGTGATATATGTACTATGTATTATATAAAATTTAAAAGTTTCATAATTAAACTTTCCCAGTAATTAGATTTTATTTTAAGAGATCGAAATTGAACTAAAATCAATTTAAATTTGTAGTGTCTCAATCAAAAACGTATGTGTTCCTCAAAAGTTTCGCTAACAAACTAACTTGTATTACCCCTTTTATCATTTTATTATATTATATGTACTCTTCAAGCTGTGCATGTATGAGAATAATTTTGTTACAGTGTATGGGCATTTCATCAGTTATAGTTTGAATTACATTAAGACTGTGATGTTCACAGACTAACTTTTATTTCGTATGTTCACTTTTTGCTTATCCTGTGTGAGTATGTGTGAGAATAGTTTTGTAGCATAACTTTCCCTATACTTCTCAAATATTATACATTGTAGAGTATAAGTACAGCGTTAATAATATAAACTTTCCGTCAAATTTAGATTTATGCTGAACGACTGAACTTTTTTTAAATTGAATCGAAATAATATCTAATAAAAGTTAAAAATATCTTTCACTAATGTTCTGTAGTGTAAATATTCTCTTACTGTATAACATAGAAAGTTTAAGTTTACTGTAAAAAATTTAAATATGTAAATATAAGCGAAAATAAGAGAGCGCACTTCCTATGGATTGTATTGAATGTTATTTCAATTATATTCATTTGGAACTCGCAGATGTCTTGTGAAATAAAACAAATAGCAGCAAGGCGTCGACAAATTGTCCTTCTTCGTTATCCCTTTCCTTTGGTTTCGCTTCCATTCCTTGGTTTCATTTTCATTTTGACTTTGCAGCTGGTGCTAGCGCGCCTGATTAAGTTTCGCTTAACTTTTAGCTGGACACGAAGATAAATCGATAAGTTTGGCATTGCTTGGTGACAGCAAGAGAGAAAAACAAAAATGCAGAAAGACTAAGTCGCAAAATTATGGCATAAAATATAAAGGCGGCAAGCGAGAATAAGAATAAGTTGTGGAACGCGGAGTAGGACAATGAGAAGTACGTGGTCGGGGCTTTAGGCTGTAGCTGTCTGGGTCGATAAGATGTGACAATTGTCGACTCGGCAGATGGAACAGGGCGCAGGACACAGTACCCAGAACTAACGGTTGCTGCGTAAAGCAGTGTGCTGCAGAGGTAACTCATGAAGGGAGCTGAGGGACTGAGAAGTTATGAGCTTGTCAATATCAGTTTGTCTTGTCTATAACAAAGAAAGTCATAACAATGAAACTCACATCACCACCAAGTAGAGGCTCAGGATCAACACAGCTCTCAGTTCATAACTCACAGAGTATGTTCTGGCTGACCATGGAGAGGCTGGCAGGCTTCAATAAAACAGACAGTTCCTTGGCTTTCTTGGCCTGGACCCATCATTAGCAGCTGTTGGGGCTAAAGAAACTGAGACTTAAGAAAAGTTGGAGAAAGCATTGGCAAAAGAAACGAAGTCACCGGGATAACGGAGACCGTTAAGTGGCTGGTTTGCTCAACATCGGGAATTTTTTGCTTATTGTTTGCATTTTGATAAGTTGTGGCCAACACTTTGTGGCAGCAGCAGAAACAACAATAACAGCAGCAACTATAACAACAAGTTAGCCAAAGCATTCAAGTGATGAACAAAGTATTTTTCGAGGGTCTCTCTTACCACTCGTTGTTGCTTTCCTTTTCTTCCATTTTCTTTTCTTTTATCCTAGAGGAATGAACACTTACCCCCCCCCCCCCCTCTCTCTCTCTCTCTGTTTGTCTGCTTATTTAATTAAGTATCGACAGATTCTCATTCTGTTTTTATTGTTTCTCATTTAAAATGCTTGATTTCATCGTCGCCTTTTGTGGCTTTGATTTCCACTTGATATTGTTTACGTATGCGACTGAGTACCATATATTTCTTTGACCTTATACATTTCATTAAATTGGCCTCATTGTAATCAATTCTGTTTTAATTGATTCTTCTTCTTTCCGCCAGACGATTTTTAAATCGCATTGCTATTTCCTATTATTATTCAAAATTACTAATCATATTTTGAAACTGTAATATTAGACGATTTTTTATTTGCCACTTGTGTTGATTCCCTTTTTCTCTTTTTCTTTCTATCTCTCAGTCCTTGATAATGGCATCATTTTCAGACAAGAGCCTGAACAACAGAGTATCACAATTTCGAAAGCTTCCCATTGCATTGTTGGCACACACATATGTGGTACAACTGTGAAGTCGGCATCTTCATATCAATGCATTTTCTTTCAATCGATGAACTGCCCAAGCTTATTATTAGCGAAGGACTGCGAAAGAGAATTTGAGAAATAATATAAAATGGATTTAAATGAGTTATAGAAAGATCTATCAATGTGTTTGTCATTGGCTGATGCTTCTTTTCACCAGTGCCAGCAAGATAAAGCAACTGTGATATAAACCTGTACATTTAACTGCATTTTTCCATAGTGGGTGTAGATGATTCATAAATTAGAAGGTGTCCGAGAGATCATAAGAATATCGATAACACTAAATTGAATAAAAAGCAATGCATTGTCCATTTGCGTTGATTTAGAATGTGTGAAGTAATTGTTTTCAGAAATCCTTCCTTAAATATTTTTATGAATGATAAGATATAGTTCATATGAGGGATATAGTTCATATGATAAGATATAGTTCAAGTAATTTCAGGTTCCGTTTATTTTGCTTGCACATCCTGCCTCACAGTTGCAGCTCAGCCAATGCAGCAATTTACCAAAGCCTTTTGGTAGTTTATTTTGTCATTGACAAAGTAACATTTTAATTTCCTGTGCACGAAAAATGCATGGCAGAAGTGCAAAAACGGGCAATGCAAAAATTAATTCAGCCATGTTATTGTTTTAAATATTTGCTTTTAATTTTTGCATTTGGTGAAAAAAAAATTATTGGGACGTTAAATGTTGAGTTTTGGACACTTTCGGTTGACATTTAAGCTTAAATTTATTTTTCATTGGAGTAAGATTTGAGTGCTTACGTTAAGCTTCTGTTTCCGGTTGAATTTTGTTGCATTAGATGGCACTTACCTCGGGCACGCGGTTTCGTGAGTAGTTTCTGCACAATATTATCGTATGCAATATCCTCAGCCACTCCCGAATCCTTGACGAGCTTCTCTTTAATAGCAATACAAATGTTATGGCGTGCTAGCAACTCTTCAAGCTCTTCGAATGCCTGTAACAACACATACACAAAGAGAAGGATATGTTGAGAATACTATGAATGAAGAAAAAAAGAAAGTCAAAGGCAAACGTGCGCTACATCCTGGCTATAAGTGGATTTTCTACCCTTGAACTCCTCTCCTACTTTCCCACTTCCGCTACGATAATGCTATAAAAACAAAGAGCTCTCCGCACAACAAATATGCAACGCTTCGTGTCACTAGAGAAAAAAAAAAGTAAAGTGAAAAGAATTGCGACTGTACCAACAGAAACTGTCGAGAAACATGCGACATTCCTGTACCCAACTCAGGCAAGTTTCTGAAATTAGCTGCAAGTTCATTGAAAATTGTCGCAAAAGTTGCCAGATTTGAGATTTTCTTAATGAAATTTAAGTCTTTAAAGTGTATTTAAGATTTACGAATATCATATTTAAGTCTTTGAGTTCCCGCCAAAAAGTCTCGAGGGAATCGCTTCTCGTCTTCATACATATTTCTCTTACCTTGATGCCATAGTTGCTTTCTTCATAGATAATCGAAACATACGTCCAACCCATGCTTTTGACAATCTCGACCATGGCCTTCACTTGATAATGATCGGATGGAATGGTGCGTGAGAAATACTCGAAACGTTGCTTGTTGCTCAACTCCGGGCTGGTAGAGAAATAAGAGACCTGTAAAATAAATGCAAAAGCATAAATAATTTTTGATTTCATTACGGAGCGACACTAACAAAAATTGCACAATGAGAAAGAAGGTAAAAAAGCAAAAAGCGAGCATGCTCGACTATATGATTACCAAGTCAACCAAGTCATATTGATATTTTGCAGTCAACTACATTACTATAACACATGGTCTCTTTGTATAAAACTTTTATAAGAAAATGGATTTTCAGTATGTTGTAGTTACTCTTATTATTTTACATATTTTCCCATAGGTTAAGATCAGGAAATGTATGTAAGAAGCAGTTAAAGACAGATCCCAGCATCCGAGTTGAATGGAACATGTTCGTTAGTCTATCCGCATAAATGGAGTCTCCAAACTTGATGAAAAGTGCTTGTATTAGTTACAGAAAAGTCGTGTTTATGTTATATTCATGCAACACCTCGCCATTATTTTTGAAAACAAGCATCGTGTCATAATACAGAGCATTACAAGCAAAATTTTAATATTCAATAACTAGTGTTACCTATGTTTTCTAATATTTCTGTTGTTCTTTCAAACTTTGACACCAGATAATAAATATGAGTCATGCAATTTTTAGGCTACATACAGTAGTTATGAATCAGTGGTTGGGTTTATAGTACGTGTGTACACGGTTAAAATTTTTTGTACTGAGGTTGAGTTGGTACACTTTTTGTGACATTTGTGTGACATTTTTGGTAAGTTTTTGTTGAAATCTACCAATTGTAGAAAATTAAATGCATTATAACTTAATTTTTCGTTACAACTTTATAATCAATTGTACATTTTAATACAAAAAGTATTTTGGAGTGGTAAAAAGTACGTATATATTTGGTATCTTCTAGTTGATCATACACGGTGTCACTTTCTTATTTATTTTGTTATTATTTCTGTTAACGTTGCATTTTGCCTGGCACAAGGCAATAGCAATAGCTTGGCTTGCAGCGCTTGATAGCCTCAAAGTAACTTTGAGATGCTTTTTACCGTAATATATATTCATGCAAAATGTTGCATGTATTGTTAGAAAATAATATAAAGTAGCATTATTATTTTCACAATGTCTCAGTTTCAGACAGTGTCTTTCTCAATTTATATTCTTTTTCCCATCTTTCTCTCCTCGCGTTTCTTTTATTTATCAATAATGCAAATAATTTTCATATTTTTTTCGTAACAAGCTCGAAGTTGATTTCGTTTTCGTTTTCGCTTTCTACAAATGCTTTTTATGCTCTTCCTCTTCCCTAAAGCTTTTAATATTGCATGCATGTGTGCGCACACAATTTTTTTTCCAAGTTAAAATTCAGTTTGTTTTTTTTACGTTTATTTTCGCCCTACAGTACGGCGCTTATCTTTCCGCACCATTTTGCACTACTTTTTTTGTGGACATCTTTTGAAAATAACATTTTCTTTCCGCTTAGCAGCTGTCAACATCAAGTGCAGCATTTCGCCTCATTTTGCACAGCAAACCACAAAAACCGCAGACAATGAACCAAAATTCAAAGTCACATTTTCATCTTGTTACGAGCTTAAAAAGTTTCCACCGTGAGAGAAAGCCACTATGGAAATATGACAAATGCTACTAAAATTCAATTTCACGCCCAAATTAACACTTAAAATAGATTCTGAGATTATAAGTTCTACATCGTATCAGAAAAATTGATGCACCGCGTAAAGCAATTAAAGCATTTTGTAATCCCAAAGACTTGCACTCGAAATTCAGCCGGAAGTTCTGAACGTGGATAAAGTCATTGCAAGTGGGCGTGGCACTCACACAGATACCACGCTGTGCACTTACAAGTGTTTAGCTAACTACTTGATTTTTAATTAAGTGTCATTAACACCAGAATGCGCTCCTATTCGCTCCATTTGCGCTTCTTTTGCACTTGTTCAGCTTGTCTTCCTGCTCGATGAGCACTGTCAACAATTTCTCTCGAGCCAAGTGTTTGTGCAGTCTCACTGGCAAATAATGAAATACAAAATACCGCCGCCTTGTGAAAAGTTCTTTGAGCATTCAAACGAGGTGTGAAAATGCAAGACTCGTTGACAGTTTTTTTTTCTCCTTCTCACTCTCTCTCTTCTTCTCACACTTATTCCGTCTTCCATGAAGTAATAATATGAAAGTTATAGTCGAGTATGCTCGACTATATAATACTCGGTTAATTTAAAAAAAAATTTAAAAAAAAAAAATCGCCTCGAGAATCGAACCGCGGACCTCATGCACGCGAGTTCAACCCTCTAACCACTGAGCCACGCTCTTCACAAGTGTGAGAAACACTGAGTAAATGTTGCCGTGTGTGGGGTGAGACAGCAAGCAAGCGTACGCTATAGAGACGCCTCTCAACTTTTGGAATTTGAAATGTGTATAACTTCCATGTTTATAATCCGATCTGTACCAAATTTGTACACAACGTCCAGATAAGCATATTCTAAGTCCTGTAGCTTGGCTGGGTTTGCTTAAAATCGTTTTTATCGATTTGTGGAGGCGGAGGGCGGCGTGGCAAAAATCCAAAATAAACTTGATCTGCCTGCAAACACTACAAACACTTTGCAAAAAAATGAAGTCTCTAGCTCTTATAGTCTCCGAGATCTGTGTGTTCATACGGACGTACAGACGGACAGACGGACATGCTCCAATCAACTCGGCTGTTGATCCTGAGTCAGAATATATATACTTTATGGGGTCGGCCACGCCTCCTTATGGGTGTTACATACATTTGCTGCTGTCACTAACCCAATATACTCTTGGTACCCATAGGGCACCGAGTATAACAAAGTTTAAAGTTATGTATGAACTTTGAAAATTTGATACACTCTTAAGCTTAAAAGTTTAATATTGTCTCGATCTATACTGCCTATACGATATATAGATTGTGATTGGAGCCGATGCCACTGATGATTCATCTACGACAAACTTAATCTGGCTATATAATATAATTTTAAGATGAAACAGATGGATTTGGACTTTGATCGAGAATTAAAAATAATAAGAGAATATATTTTAGGACCAAATTAAAGATTTCTTGGCAAAATTATAAAAGAGACTCCAATGTAAATCTTATTGTCACTATTAACTTGATGCCTGATATTTTATACACATTTGGTTAGACTGCAAAAGTCTATTATTGCCATTAATGTCAAGCATTTAATTTTTTATTGACAGTTTTGCGACTTAAAAACACATTAGAGAGAAAGAGAAAGACATTTAAGAGAACATACAAAGCTTAAATTTGGCTTTTACCGTTTTGTTGTTTTCGTAAGAGAAATCCTTATTTTATGCAGGACACTTTAACCTGAGGTCCTACAGCTGTATTTTTGCTAGCCACAACCCACAAAACCATCATCAAAAAAAAGCTAAAACTGAAATGCAATCAAATGTTCCGGTTTGATTTATGACCATTTTTCTGGCTGCACTGAATGGACTCAATGAGTGAGCTGTATTTGAGTTTGAATGTGTGTGTATGAGTTTGTTTGTGTGTGCGTTTTATGCAATACTTACAAGAACAGATGACGGCTTCCGTGTTCTTTGCTTATTGTCGTATTATATTGACTTTTGGCCTTTGCTCACGTAGTGAGCTACGCTCTGGCTGCTCAAACTCCCACAGCAACGTGACTTTCGTACTCAAGCTAATAGAGAACTAGCAATAGTAGAAGTAGAAGTATTCGGAAGTCGGAGTAGAACTTGGCAGTTAGCCGGAAACAAAAGTGTCCTAAGTGCCCTTGGTAATTTTTTGTGTGTGTGCAGCAGTTGCACATTGCTTGATTTGTTGCCTCGTAAGGGTCAACTAAATTAGTTCCACGTACTGCATGTTCTTGCCAATGCTCTTTTCCTTGTCCCTGCCCCATTCAACTAATTTAACATTGTCTTAGAGTCTAGCGACGAATTTTGTGCACATTTTAATTATAACCCCAAAAAGTTTTCCCTCAAGCCAAAATACGTTGCTAGAAAATTGCAGCTGTTAGAAAATATTTTACAAAAGTTTTGCTTGTATAAAAGAAACTAGTAAGCAAGCCATAATAAATATGCTCGACTGTAAGATACTCAGTATACGCAGTACTCAGTACTCAGTGATCCACAACTACACTATGCTATTTAAAAAACAAGTAAGAAAGTTATAGTCGAGTGTGCTCGACTATATAATACTCGTATATATAAGTTATATTATATATTTATTTTGCTCGTGCTGCGCACTCGCCAATTTTAAGTTAATATAAAAAAAAAGTTAAAAAAACAAATTTTTTAAAAAAAAAATCGTCTCGGGAATCGAACCGCGGACCTCATGCAAGCGAGTTAAACCCTCTAACCATTGAGCCACGCTCTTCACAAGTGAGAGAAACACTGAGTAAATGTTGCCGTCGTTTGGGGTGAGAACAGCAAGCAAGCGTACGCCTCTCAACTTTTGAAATTTGATATGTGTATAACTTCCATGTTTATTATCCGATCTGTACCAAATTTGTACACAACGTCGAGATAAACATATTCTAACTTTGTACCAGTGCTGTAGCTTGTCTGGGTTTGCTTAAAATCGTTTTTATCGATTTGTGGAGGCGGAGGGGGGCGTGGCAAAAATCCAAAATAAACTTGATCTGCCTGCAAACACTACAAACACTATGCAAAAAAAATGAAGTCTCTAGCTCTTATAGTCTCCGAGATCTGTGTGTTCATACGGACGTACAGACGGACAGACGGACATTCTCCAATATACTCTTGGTACCGAATGGGCACCGAGTATAAAAATTGCATAACATTCACTATAGTATAACAAGGTCAAATACCGTACATAACCTATGGGTACTGGGTATAAAAAATGAGCAAGCTAACGAAAAACAAAACTCTGTTTCAAACTCAGTGCAAAAGTAAGTTACGATATATACTATATATATATATGCTGCGACCTACCTGTGGTATTCGAAACAATCTCAGCAAATTGGCCACCTGTATGGATGTGACAGATGATGCAGCTCCAACCACACCAGATATCACTTTTCGCACTTGCGTCTTGTTGCAATGATACTCTGCATCGTCTATGTTGCTAATAGAACCTGTAAACACACAAAATGAGGAAGAGACAGATGAGATTAATTTGAGTTAATTGTCAAACAATATTAAGTTCGTCAAAATAGTTTAGTGCAAATATTAGTTAGTTGCAGTATTTACCTTTCCAGTAAACAGTAAACAAATCAGAATTAAAATCTATTAAATTGTGATTAATTTTTATGCCAACCAATAAGAAATGTTATTGCTGATTTATGAATTAAAATGCATTTGAGTTCATACTTTTATTGATTTCTTTATTACTTTATAAAAAAAATCATGTAAAATATAGTCTGTCTAATATTTTACAATTTGCAAGTGTTTTTTATTTTATAAGTTTGCTGTAGACTCCAATAAAATGTGTGTGGTAATTAATATTTAATATTGATTTTATACTCAGTAAATATAGAGGACTATTATGGCTTCTGACCGCAGAGTCTATTGGACTATGCCAGTCTGTTTGTTTGTTTTAAGTTCCCAAGTTCCCAATTTTAAGTTCCCAAACTTAACGCAACATGAGTTTTGGTTTTTTATTTGGTGTCTACCGATGAAATATTGAATTGGCCAGATAATAAACATATATCTCATAAAAGCGGTATGTGTATATTCCTACACCTTTGAAGGTAGTATTATCCATTGCGAGTGTTCTGTAAAACTTAAGTCTATAGTGAATAATGAACATCGATGTTATGACATTTGTAAGTTACATAGTGCAGTAGTGGATCACTATTTGGGTGCTGAGTATCTAATAGTTAAGCAGACTCCGGTGTAAATTACTTGTTTATTATTTTACTAGAAATATATTATGAAATTAAATATACTCTGCTAACATTATGAAGAGTCGAAGATAATTGTGATGGCGGGAGAGAGAGAGAGAGAGAGAGAGAGAGAGACAGAGACAGAGAGAAAGAGGACAAGAAGAAAACAGAAATCACAAAACAATCCATGCAAAAGTCATATAAAGAAGTTGTTGGTCATTTAGTTTTCAATAGACGAACGGGACAAGCAGACAAACAAAACTGACGCGTCGCGTTGCGTTGCGCTGCGTTGACCTCCAACGGAACTTTATTCATTTGCATATTTGTGTTTATGTTTTACAGTTCAGCTTATTTCTCTTTTCACTTAGTTATTTTTTGCTGTTTTCTAATTATAAAACTTTTGTGCTTGCTGTTTGTTGCGTTCCAAGTGCATTAAGTAGTGCAGAGGCAACAGAGAGACAACAGAGGGCACAGAGAAAGAGAGAGACAGACAGAGACAGAGAGAGAAAGAGAGAGAGAGAGAGAGAGAGAGTTACAAAGCGTACACGAATGTTTCAACCCCAACACTTTTTTCTTTTGTAATTATAAATACACTTTATTCAATTGTATTTATATTTAAGTTTATGCCTCGTTAATTTTTTTAAAATATACAAAAAAAGAAAGAATACAAAAAAAAAACAACAAATTGTTTGCTTGTTTAACTGCAATTTTAAGTTCAGTTTTTCCGCTCGTTGCGTTTTTCCCTACAGGTTGCTCATCCATTTGCAAGTTTGTATTGCGATAATATAAATTATTGTTGTTATAGGCTTTAAATTTTATAGAGTATATTTGCCACACTCATTTTCCGTGTGTAGTTTTGGGTAATTGATTGAATCGGAAAATTTTGATTCATGTATGTGACATTAGAGATTCATTCTGAAATGATGATTTTGTATGAAACATTTTGTTGTTTATTTATCTATTCGTTAAAATTGATCTAGTTTTGATCAGGGTATCAGAAATTTCGTTTGCTAAGGAAAACTTTCCATTCTTGTTTACATTTGATTTAATCAATGTGAAATTGTGCGTTTTACATAATTATATAATACATACATAATTCATTAATTTATTTTATTGAAATGAGATTAGTATTTTAACTAACGATGAATAGAAATTTTCAGACATAATACAACCTTAGTTTGAATAGTTAATAAAGTTGGTTAACACTGTGTTGTCTGTTGTCTGTTATAATTTGAGTCTTCATAGTTATTTACACGGTAGTATCGTAATATTTTAGTAGAAACTAAGTTCATATTACATAAAATAAAGAAGATGTCCGCCTTTAATAGTATTTACTTCAGTGCGATTCAATTAAAGTAAACTATATACGATTTAGGGAAGACAACAAGAAAGAACACCAACAAACAAGAACAACATAAAAACGTCTGTATAGGGATTACGCACATTTTGGATTTGTTATTATAATGCGAGTGCCACGCCTTGCACATACGCACACAGACATTGACGCCGCCCACATTTTGGCAGTAGCACTTAAATACAAATTAATTAACTCTATCGGGCCGTTCGTTGGCTTTGGTCGAGCTTCTCTCAAATTGGTGGACACCCTTCGAAACGCCTTCACCAACTCACAATGATGATAATGATTCTGATGATTTGTGTGTGTGTGTGTCTAAGTTTAAGTGTGTGGTGCGTGAATAGACAGTGCACAGAAGTGTCAGTTCATAGTTTGCGGCATGCCTAATCCTGTCAATATAATTCAGTGACTTGGAAAATTATATTTTTCATACGTCAGATGTAAAAGGGAGACCAAGTGAAAGAGAGAGCACGAGAACGAGAAACATGGTCGTTGCGGCACGTCGCTCAAATAAATCCTTGCCTCGCACATAAATAATGAAATTATGGAGATTAGAAAGTGTTCAGGCCTAGCAAAAGCGAAGACAAGGACAAGCACAAGGCCAATACAGACACCACCGTCACATGAGCACATCCAAACATATCCAGTACGTTCGCAATTGATTATAGATCGATGTGGTTTGTCTACTGCTCCTTTTTCTAGCTAGATAAGAGTAATAAGCATCAGATTTATGTAACCTAACAAAGTGCCAGACAATACTCCCTGCAGTGGTCTCTCCAGGACTCATTGTAGTAAGAGCAGAAAAACTTATATACATATGTGAATACATATAGAGTATGTATGTGATATGCTCAATGTGTGGTCTCCATGTGCCATCATTTCTCACTTCCACTTCCTGTCGCGTTTACCTCGAGCGGCACACTTAATTTTCCTAGGCAGTCACACACATGGGACCCGATTAGCGTAAAATTTACCGAAAGCTTTCTTTCCTTTCTTCTACATGTACATGTAACTGTGCGTGTGTGTGAGTGTTTGTTTGCATGTGTTACGCTGTGTAAATTCAATAAATGCCGTTTTGTCTTAGGGGAATTATGTATATTAGTTTTTTTGGCGCATGAGTTGCGCTTGGAGAGCTTAATGGGTTCCCGTTGAGAAATCACAAACTTTATTACTTATAAATTTCCTTTATTAATAAAATCTTTGCCGCTTTGCCACCCAATCCAACGGGGTGTAAGAACAATGAATATACAAATAAATTAAGCACTTACGCATAATTAAAGCATAAAGTGTAAAAACTTTGTAAAAATCAGTGAAACTTAAATACTTATTGTGGAAGTGGATCTTGCAACGCTGATAAGTCCTCCCACATCAGCCGATTAGCGTAGGCAGCGTACCGATCATAAAGAGTAAAGATTGAATTGAGTCAGTTGAGAGAGGGAAGAGTTACTACAAAGACGCTGAGTCAGACAGATGACGTGTAATATGTAATAATAATGACAAAGACGCCGAGTCAGACAAAACAAAAGAATGTTGCAGTTTAATCTATTTTACTGTTTTAATTTATTTAAATTGAAAGTTGAATCATGGATTATTGTTATTTTTTATAAATAAACACATAAGCACATGCACTTAAGCACTTAAGCACATACATATATCGTAAATTGAGTTTATCTAGAAAAGTTTTCATTTGAATTTCTGACACCAGGAAATGTATGTAACGTTCATATGGCCGACCCCATTAGTCTCAGATTTAACAGTCGAGTCGATTGGGCCTCGTCGGTCTATTTGTCTGTATATACAAATTTATGATATTTTATGTTAAAGAAGTGTCTGTCTATCTAATTGTAAGCAAAATTTTTTGTAAGTAATTGAGATAATAATTGAGATAAAAATATTAATATAACTAAAAAAATAAAAAAAATGATAAAATTAATAATTAAAGTCAAGTTTTGAAAAAAATCATTTGCATTTAATTTTAATTATAAATTATCGGTTTTGTTGAGAGACTTCCAGTAATTGAGAGCTTCCATTACTCGCCAGAAAGTTCCTGGCTCTCAGCCAACTTACCTTTAATAAAATCCACAGCCATTTCCAGGCCATAAGAATCCTTATCGCAGTCGTCAAGTATATGAGCACCTAGCGTTATATTTGGCAGCAATGCCATCTCATTGATTCGATCGATTGTATAGAGCATGGCCTCCAGTGCCTGGATGCCACCCTGTGGCATTATAGGGCCACAGGTGATGCTGTCCTCGCGTGAATGCACCATCATCAGGCCGCCGAGAATAACATCACCCTCGACAATTGCCTCCCGCTTGACAGGCCAATGACGTTGCGGCTGTGCGGCATAGAGACGATCGTGCAGGAAGTCCACCGAATCGGGAAGCGAACGGAGATATTTACCGCTTAGTTCCGAGATTATAGGCAGTAACGCATTCTTATTGTTGTTGTTATTGTTGTTGACATTGTGAGCAATCACATGTCGCCCGCGATGTCGTCCAGAGCGTGGTGAGGCAGCAGAATTGCTCAAGTCAATGTTGGCATAATGCTGATTATTCTCCAAATCGAAATGATTGTCGAAGTTCTCCGGATGCTGTTGCTGCTGCTGCTGATCTGCGCCATTGAGTTGCTCATCGTTAACATAATCTAGCGAAGGCGTCAGTAGGGGCGTGGCTGTGGGCAATAAGTGCAGCCAATGCGAACTTAGTTGCTGTTGCCGCAGCTCCAATTCCAATGCTTTATAATGACTTTGTTTGTGTATGCGGTCGTGATGATGATGATGATGATGCTGCAGATGCTGTCGATGTCGGGGCTCTTGCTCTTGCTGCTGTTGTTGCAACTTTTGTTGTTTTTGCTTCTGCTGCTGATGCTTGTGCTGATGTTGTTCATGTTGATGGTAATGATTATGATGATGATGTTGCTGAGGATGATGCTGATGCTGGTGATGATGCCTCGCGGCTATGTTGCTGTCAAATTGTTCAACTGGAATCAACAGCAGCTGCTCTGTCTCCGTCTGTTCTCTTTCCTGTTTGCTCTGTTGTTTTTGATCTTCCTGCTGCCGTTGCTGTAACTGTTGTTGTTGTTGTTGCTGTTCTTGTTGGTCGTTTTTATCGTTCCACTTTTCCCAAATGTCACCAATTACCGCATTATCAACACTGGCAGCTATCGTTTTGGCCAGCACCGCAAGCACAACAACAACAAGTGAAACACAAATTTGCACAAACAACTGATTGAAGCATGATAATTTCATTGTTGCATCAACTTTTAATTGAAAGTAGAGTATTGTATTATTCGTTGTATTTGTTGCTGCTTTCGATATTTTGCAATGTTTTGCATTTATAATTGTTCTCAATATTGTTGACACTGTTTTGTTTTGATTTCGTTTGTTGCACTTTAAATTTCGTAACACAAATAACTTGTTTCGGATATGAAAACATTTTAATATTATGCTTGAAAAAATCTGTGCATGCACCGTTGATGATTGTCTTAACTGTTATCTCCTTTTTGAGTCTCGTTCGTCAGCAATTTTTGCTATTTGAGTAACGAATTATTATGAGTAACAAATTATTTGAGTTGGAAAAAATAATAGAAACGCACATATGTTTTGGCGAATTTTTCGGAATTTTATGGTTTAAGACAAAAGTAAAAGCTTTGTTTCGGTAATATTTAATATCGGAAGTGTAAATATTGCATCTTGATTGAAAAATAGTTATTAAATTTAGTTATAATAGTCACAATGGGGCGCGGAGTAAATTACACTGGAGCAGAGAGGAAAATAACACTCAGATGGTTAGAAGAAGGTCAATCCATGGCGGAAATTGCCAACATAATGGAATGCTTAAGAAAAAAAGTATTTTCTGCGATCCATTTCACGGAAAAAAGGAGGGACGTGGCAGAAGGCATGCTACTTTAAAAAAATTAGATGTGTCGCTTATAAGCAAATCAAACAAGTAAGAAAGTTATAGTCGAGTGTGCTCGAATATATAATACTCGGTGCCCAAAGTTATATTATATATTTATTTTGCTCGTGCTGCGCACTCGCCAATTTTAAATTAATATAAAAAAAACAAGTAAGGAAGGCTACAGTCGGGTGCACCCGACAGTAAAATACCCTGTACCCTTATTTTATTTATTTATTTATTTAATATGTTTATACAAACAAACATACACATGTATTTATGTATGTACATATGTATGTATGTATATTGTTCGTAATACGTCATTCTGCGAACGGATCATTATCTTGTGCAAAGCAAAAACAATGTGTGATTTGCACTCTCCCACCCCATCCCATTATGAGCAACAAATTTGACCGTTTAAAGTTGAATACAAACATACATATTCACTCTCATAAATATATATGTATGTATGTACATATGCATACAAATTTTAAGAAATAGTGCGAGTGCTTCGCACTCGCCTCGTTCACACTTGCTGTCCTATTCTCTTTCGTGCACGTGTGTTATGTATTCGCTTTCTGATCAGCATTCTCCCATCCTCTCCTTCCCTCATCTACAAGCTTGCGCTTTTTACTTGCAGTAAGTCTGCACACAGTGATACATTTACATGTGCATGTGTGCGGGTTTGTATATGTACACATAGACAGCGTTTGATGACGCATGCTTGGCCACTCTAAGTTTACGTATATTTTGTGAAAATTAATTGTTTAATAACTTTCTTGTTTCTTAATCAATCGATACCATTTTTTCAGGACTGTTTTATAGTGATGCTTAAATGTTCCCTTCCAAATTACAAGTCTCTAGTGTTTATAGGAGCTGAGATATGAGAAATGAGGTATGAGCGTCAAAATGTTTTTGGCGTATTGTGGGCGAACGGGGCGTGGCATCCAAAGTTTGAAATAAACTCGATCGAATTATGCTATATGGGAACCTACATACCAAATTTGGTGTCTCTAGCCCTTATAGTTTAGAAGTTCTTTGCGTTCAAACAGACAGACGGACAGACAGACAGACGGACAGACGGACAGACGGACAGACAGACGGACATGGCCAAATCGACTCGGCTATTGATCCTGAGTCAGAATATATATACTTTATGGGGTCTGCCACGCCTCCTTCTGCCCGTTACGCACATTTGCACAAACTTAATATACCCTTTTTTACCCATTTTCAATGGGTACAGGGTATAAAAATTAAAAAAAAATCGTCTCGGGAATCGAACCGCGGACCTCTTGCACGCGAGTTTGACCCTCTAACCATTGAGCCACGCTCTTCACAAGTGTGAGAAACACTGAGTAAATGTTGCCGTCGTTTGGGGTGAGAACAGCAAGCAAGCATACGCCTCTCAATTTTTATACTCGGTGCCCTATGGGAACCAAGAGTATATTGGGTTAGTGACAAGAGCAAATGTATGTAACACCCATAAGGAGGCGTGGCCGACCCCATAAAGTATATATATTCTGACTCAGGATCAACAGCCGAGTCGATTGGAGCATGTCCGTCTGTCCGTCTGTACGTCCGTATGAACACACAGATCTCGGAGACTATAAGAGATAGAGACTTCATTTTTTTTTGCATAGTGTTTGTAGTGTTTGCAGGCAGATCAAGTTTATTTTGGATTTTTGCCACGCCCCCCTCCGCCTCCACAAATCGATAAAAACGATTTTAAGCGAACCCAGACAAGCTACAAAGTTGAATTTTGGCACAAAGTTAGAATATGTTTATCTGGACGTTGTGTGCATATTTGGTACAGATCGGATAATAAACATGGAAGTTATACACATTTCAAATTTCAAAAGTTGAGAGGCGTACGCTTGCTTGCTGTTCTCACCCCAAACGACGGCAACATTTTTTCAGTGTTTCTCACACTTGTGAAGAGCGTGGCTCAGTGGTTAGAGGGTTTAACTCGCGTGCATGAGGTCCGCGGTTCGATTCCCGAGACGATTTTTTTGTTTTTTTTAATTTTTTTTTTTAAATTTTTTTTTTGAATTAACTTAAAATTGGCGAGTGCGCAGCACGAGCAAAAAAATATATAATATCACTTTGGGCACCGAGTATTATATAGTCGAGCACACTCGACTATAACTTTCTTACTTGTTTAAAATTTGAAATGTGTATAACTTCCATGTTTATTATCCGATCTGTACCAAATTTGTACGAGATAAACATATTCTAACTTTTGTACCAAAATTCAGTTCTGTAGCTTGTCTGGGTTTGCTTAAAATCGTTTTTATCGATTTGTGAAGGCGGAGGGGGGCGTGGCAAAAATCCAAAATAAACTGGATCTGCCTGCAAACACTACAAATACGATGCAAAAAATGAAGTCTCTATCTCTTATAGTCTCCGAGATCTGTGTGTTCATACGGACGTACAGACGGACAGACGGACATGGTCCAATCGACTCGGCTGTTGATCCTGAGTCAGAATATATATACTTTATGGGGTCGGCCACGCCTCCTTATGGGTGTTACATACATTTGCTCTTGTCACTAACCCAATATACTCTTGGTACCCAATGGGCACCGAGTATAATAAAAGCCCAATATTGTCGTGTAAGGACATTACAAATAATATGGAAGCGTCAGTAACAAGTCGAACTACTCTAAATAGGTTGGGATCTGACGGGAGGCGTCCAAAAAGTAATGCTTATCACCCTCAAGCACGAAGGATGTAATATCAATCTATAGGCATGTTTTTCCGCTTTAAGGGAGGGTCTCTTGCATTGGATACAGGGCAATATGTGCGCACCTGACTATGTGAGCATATTAAACAATCTTATGTTGCCATATGCCGATGATGAAATGCCTTTAAAGTGGGAATTTATGTAGGATAACGATCTTAGGCATACACGCAAACTTGTCAAAAAGTGATTCATTGACAATCCTATTGAGCACTTGTGGGAGATATTGAAGCATAGGATAAGTTTTTTCAATCAAAATATAATGAAAATTTCTGGAAGAGAGTCCAGAAAGTGTGGTATTCCATTGAAACTTGATTTGCGCAAATCTGGTGAAATTCATGCCTCATAGATGTGTTGAAGTTTTAATAAATAGTTCATGCCCTTTTTTTTATGAAATTTGCTTAATTGCATAGGATTATTCATTTCGTTTCTATTTTCTTTTTCCAGCCCTAAAACAAAAATCTTTATTTCAATTAAATTTTTTTGTTGTGTTTATTAAATTAAATAATTTTATGTAACAAATTATGAAAGCTCGCAGTGTTTATGTTTAAGAAAACTAAAAAAAACTTATTTTTTTGTCATATTCTGAATTAGAAAATTTCAATTAAAGAAAATGAAAACATGCGTTTTTTTTCCATGACTGTATATGTAACAGTCAAAAAGATTTAAGAAAATGAAAACATGAGCTTCTATGATTTTTTCCATGACTGTATATTTTTGGTCAAAACCAATAGTACAGTCGATTGGACCATGTGTGTGTCTCTTTGTTCATTTGAGTCTTCAATTTCTTAAGTATAAAAATTTTAAAATATTTGTATAAAAATTATTATTATGTGAGACAATATCAATAAGCTTTATATATAAATTTGTATAGAAATAATTTTCTATAAAAATTGATTTAAGTTTATTTATTCGTTTTCATTTATTAATACTTACTTAGCTGATTGCTATTAAAATGTCTAAATTAAGCTCATAGAATTGCAACTGAACTTTTACAATATTATTGCTATATCAGCGAGTCCCAAATAAGCTTTATATATAAATTTGTATAGAAATAATTTTCTATAAAAATTGATTTAAGTTTATTTATTCGTTTTCATTTATTAATACTTACTTAGCTGATTGCTATTAAAATGTCTAAATTAAGCTCATAGAATTGCAACTGAACTTTTACAATATTATTGCTATATCAGCGAGTCCCAACAGGCTTATAAATGTCAACCGCATAAAGCTATAGGATGAAACAACGGCTTGGCTCACGGCTATTGGGCCATAAAAATTATGGCCCCAAATTTGCCCAGAGGTAAATTATATTTTGCATAAAATTTATGCGCGAAGGCAAAGCACAAAACGGAAGTAAAAACTCTGCTCCCTGACATAAATGCACAAATCCTTTCCAGTCCGACTTTGGCCCACAGGACAAAACACAATTATAAACAACAATGACAAGGACAGAAAAATGTATGTAGAATACAACCAGGCGGGCGTGGTAATTAATCAAATTGTTGGCGGCGTAATGAGCTTGCCGGCTTGTCAGGCCAAGTCAGATAGTGCACGTCTCGCGCCTTTGTCTTTGACTTCCATTTTCCATCTTTTAGTTTCCATCTTACATCTGAGTCGAACTGCTACGCTGACTAATCAACGGGCGCATTAACGCCGCTTTAGAGGCATCATCGGTCTGCAGTTTCGAGTTTACAAAATTACTTATCATCAGTATAATCAGCAGCATTATCAAGCTGGAGGTGGGAGTAAGAAAAGTAAGTCGATGGCGTTAGGGAGATTGAGGCTGGAGATGAGGATGAGGTTGAGGCAGAGGCTAAGGCTGAACGGCACTCTGACCTCAATGCTTGTCACTGTCAGAAGGTTGCTGACTAGCTGGAGGCTGCAGCAGCTGTGGCGTCGACTACAGCTTCGTCAGCTTCGGGACGCATCTAATAATGAGATTGCGTTAAACAAATGGTGCTTTCTTTTTATTGCCCTTAATAGACACCGGAGGCTGCTTACACGCTCGTAATTTATTTTGATTACATTTGTCGCTCTGTCGAAGCTCTCATCTCTCTCTATCTCTCACATCCCTTATGCTTAGCAGAGCATTTTAGTTTGTCCAAAGTATTTGCAATTCACATTTAGCTTATAAAAAATGAATGCATTGCAATACGCTCGAAATTGTCAACGAATACTCAAAGAAAATCGCAACTGAAAACAATGTAAACAATATAAATTATGGATTAGACACTATCAATATCTTGGTAGAGTATACATGCTTCGTTTTTATCTTATGTTTTGCATGTCTGCTGTGTATAGTAGCGAGACGACACTGTAACTGACACTTGCGCGAAAGACCCGTCCGTCATTCCAAGTTTGTTCCTGTGCTCTGGTCCTGGTTCTGGCTCTGTTTCTCTTTCTGTTGCTTTGTCCTATTTTGCATTTTGCGTTGCGGGGACTTTGATTTGATTGAGCATTTTGCTCACTCGTCTTGTCCCTTTTTTCGCTTATTTGAATTTACAGACATTTTAGACTGCCATCGAAATTGAAATCCAAATCTATGTGTGTGTGTTTGTATTGCTATAATGTCGAATGTGCCAGTATCAGTGCCATGACGTGGATTTAAAGATAATTTTTGAAGCGCTGTGAGGGCTAAAAAAGTTTGTATATCGCCAATTTGTTGTTGCTGCTTGTATTACTCGATTGCAAATGTCCCTGATATTTTCCTCCCCATTTTTTTTTTTTTTTTTTTTTGTATATTTCAATTTTATTCCATTTTCAACTTGTGCAAATTGATTTTCATCGATAACAGAGGCAAAGTAGCATAAATTTCCACTTAAAGTGTTTGTGTTAAGCCTGTCCAAGGTCAAACACTTGATGCGATGCGAAGTGAGGCGATGGACGCTTAAAAGTCAATATCAAATTATATAACATATAAAAAATGACTTAAAATAGCACTTGCTGCAATAACTAGACGCTTAAATACAACAAAATATGCACAAAAGCCTATAATTTATGCATTTCAATTTCGACTCGAGACACAATCCGAGTGAATTGTACATTGTGAACCGTGAATCGCAAATCAAGCATTAAATTCCAGTAGGAGAGTTCCAAAATTTATTTAGTTTCATACCATATGGCTGTTAAGTACCTTCTCTGGTTGATTATATCCCGAATACTGAATCTTCCAGGTTTGAATCCTCGGGTCTATCAAAGGCTACTTAATTTTCATTTTTAAGTGTTACTAACAAATCACATTTACAAATAACTCACAGTTGTATTTATTTAATTAGCTTAAATAATATTATATTCGTCACATTAGTAGACGTAATTCTAAGGTTTCGTATGTAAAATATTTTTCAGCTGCATGACTGCAAAGGTATCACTTCGTCGAAGGTAATTTTGATCTTTTGTTTTTTTTTTTTTAAACTATAAGCTGCCTATAACTTTAGATTCTTGTTGGATTTACATACGAATTCACATTTAAGGCTGACAGCCGTAAGTACACACAACAAATTGTAACATTTACATAAATGACAAGCGCAACAAGAGCACATAAAGAAATTTCAAATTTCACATCAAATAACATTCAATCATACTTTTCTGTGACCCACGCTCATAGAGCCACACAGAAACATATACACATTGATACGCACATACATACATACACACGCATTCACGCCCAATTACAGACCGACACCTGGGCAAGGATGTCAACGTCCTGCAGCTAATGGCTTGATAGCAGCGGCTTCTACAGCTGGCGCGCAGATTATGCGATGTCTTCCAATTTGCTACCCGGCGGAGCAACAAATTAATAACAGCACATTTTTGGAACATCGACCAATACATACTCTTTTTACAATTATTTATATATGTGTTTGTTTTAGAGTCAGGCAGATCAAGTTTGTTATAGTACATTTCCATATATCAAACACCTACAGCGATATACCAGCGAAACTACAAATCTAGGTGTAATATTATAGTGAGCCATTTTATAAAATCTAATTCCAGGTCTAGATGCAATAATTACTTTGAGGATACTTAAGTTGTGTAACAGTGATCAGTTCTACATCAGAATATATGTATGTTTTCGTATTCATATTTTATTGTGTCTGTGATATCTTCAGTGTGTTACAAATTTCTACTGTAAATGAAAACCTATTTTCGTAGAGTATATAAAAGAAGAAAATATTGCGGACCAAAAATGTTTTGCTATGTCAGAAATATGAATAACTTTGACAAGTGTAAGTATGTGTATACGCATATACGCATGACAGGCAAGACATGCAAATTCCCTGCTCAGTACTTGGTATATGGAGCTACACTGTAGCTGTGTCTACGTCAGTTAAAAATGTCTGCAAGTGTGTGATAAATTTCTTTGACGCGAATCGGGAATGCGTCAGGGACAGGTGCTGCAAACCGGAGGCGACTTCTGGAACCATATATTTACACACATGTACACATGTACATAGGTGCGTGCATGTAAGTGTGTATGGATGTAAATGTCAGGTAATCAGGGGCAGAACCAGCAGCAGCGACAACAGCGACAGCAGTGACAACGACGAACGACATGTTCATTTGAAATTCAAAACACTTTGACAGTTGCACAAAAATTTTTAATTTGATTAGCTATGACAAAGATATGTTAAATGTATGAACATATATGTTGATCTTAACAGCATATCTTTCTTCTACTTTGTTAACCCAAAATTAATATTAAACATAGAAAGTAGCATGAATTAATGTACACAGTTAGCATACATTAATTTAACAAATATGCTAAAGATTTCCATTATTTTCCATCTATATTCATATACTTACTAGTACTATATCCATATGAAAAATTTCTACTATGTTTTAATTTTAAGGAATTAAAACATAGTAGAAATTTTTCTATATGGATATAGTACTAGTAAGTATATGAATATAGATGGAAAATAATGGAAATCTTTAGCATATTTGTTAAATTAATGTATGCTAACTGTGTACATTAATTCATGCTACTTTCTATGTTTAATATTAATTTTGGGTTAACAAAGTAGAAGAAAGATATGCTGTTAAGATCAACATATATGTTCATACATTTAACATATCTTTGTCATAGCTAATCAAATTAAAAATTTTTGTGCAACTGTCAAAGTGTTTTGAATTTCAAATGAACATGTCGTTCGTCGTTGTCACTGCTGTCGCTGTTGTCGCTGCTGCTGGTTCTGCCCCTGATTACCTGACATTTACATCCATACACACTTACATGCACGCACCTATGTACATGTGTACATGTGTGTAAATATATGGTTCCAGAAGTCGCCTCCGGTTTGCAGCACCTGTCCCTGACGCATTCCCGATTCGCGTCAAAGAAATTTATCACACACTTGCAGACATTTTTAACTGACGTAGACACAGCTACAGTGTAGCTCCATATACCAAGTACTGAGCAGGGAATTTGCATGTCTTGCCTGTCATGCGTATATGCGTATACACATACTTACACTTGTCAAAGTTATTCATATTTCTGACATAGCAAAACATTTTTGGTCCGCAATATTTTCTTCTTTTATATACTCTACGAAAATAGGTTTTCATTTACAGTAGAAATTTGTAACACACTGAAGATATCACAGACACAATAAAATATGAATACGAAAACATACATATATTCTGATGTAGAACTGATCACTGTTACACAACTTAAGTATCCTCAAAGTAATTATTGCATCTAGACCTGGAATTAGATTTTATAAAATGGCTCACTATAATATTACACCTAGATTTGTAGTTTCGCTGGTATATCGCTGTAGGTGTTTGATATATGGAAATGTACTATAACAAACTTGATCTGCCTGACTCTAAAACAAACACATATATAAATAATTGTAAAAAGAGTATGTATTGGTCGATGTTCCAAAAATGTGCTGTTATTAATTTGTTGCTCCGCCGGGTAGCAAATTGGAAGACATCGCATAATCTGCGCGCCAGCTGTAGAAGCCGCTGCTATCAAGCCATTAGCTGCAGGACGTTGACATCCTTGCCCAGGTGTCGGTCTGTAATTGGGCGTGAATGCGTGTGTATGTATGTATGTGCGTATCAATGTGTATATGTTTCTGTGTGGCTCTATGAGCGTGGGTCACAGAAAAGTATGATTGAATGTTATTTGATGTGAAATTTGAAATTTCTTTATGTGCTCTTGTTGCGCTTGTCATTTATGTAAATGTTACAATTTGTTGTGTGTACTTACGGCTGTCAGCCTTAAATGTGAATTCGTATGTAAATCCAACAAGAATCTAAAGTTATAGGCAGCTTATAGTTTAAAAAAAAAAAACAAAAGATCAAAATTACCTTCGACGAAGTGATACCTTTGCAGTCATGCAGCTGAAAAATATTTTACATACGAAACCTTAGAATTACGTCTACTAATGTGACGAATATAATATTATTTAAGCTAATTAAATAAATACAACTGTGAGTTATTTGTAAATGTGATTTGTTAGTAACACTTAAAAATGAAAATTAAGTAGGCTTTGATAGACCCGAGGATTCAAACCTGGAAGATTCAGTATTCGGGATATAATCAACCAGAGAAGGTACTTAACAGCCATATGGTATGAAACTAAATAAATTTTGGAACTCTCCTACTGGAATTTAATGCTTGATTTGCGATTCACGGTTCACAATGTACAATTCACTCGGATTGTGTCTCGAGTCGAAATTGAAATGCATAAATTATAGGCTTTTGTGCATATTTTGTTGTATTTAAGCGTCTAGTTATCGCAGCAAGTGCTATTTTAAGTCATTTTTTATATGTTATATAATTTGATATTGACTTTTAAGCGTCCATCGCCTCACTTCGCATCGCATCAAGTGTTTGACCTTGGACAGGCTTAACACAAACACTTTAAGTGGAAATTTATGCTACTTTGCCTCTGTTATCGATGAAAATCAATTTGCACAAGTTGAAAATGGAATAAAATTGAAATATACAAAAAAAAAAAAAAAAAAAAATGGGGAGGAAAATATCAGGGACATTTGCAATCGAGTAATACAAGCAGCAACAACAAATTGGCGATATACAAACTTTTTTAGCCCTCACAGCGCTTCAAAAATTATCTTTAAATCCACGTCATGGCACTGATACTGGCACATTCGACATTATAGCAATACAAACACACACACATAGATTTCGATTTCAATTTCGATGGCAGTCTAAAATGTCTGTAAATTCAAATATAAGCGAAAAAAGGGACAAGACGAGTGAGCAAAATGCTCAATCAAATCAAAGTCCCCGCAACGCAAAATGCAAAATAGGACAAAGCAACAGAAAGAGAAACAGAGCCAGAACCAGGACCAGAGCACAGGAACAAACTTGGAATGACGGACGGGTCTTTCGCGCAAGTGTCAGTTACAGTGTCGTCTCGCTACTATACACAGCAGACATGCAAAACATAAGATAAAAACGAAGCATGTATACTCTACCAAGATATTGATAGTGTCTAATCCATAATTTATATTGTTTACATTGTTTTCAGTTGCGATTTTCTTTGAGTATTCGTTGACAATTTCGAGCGTATTGCAATGCATTCATTTTTTATAAGCTAAATGTGAATTGCAAATACTTTGGACAAACTAAAATGCTCTGCTAAGCATAAGGGATGTGAGAGATAGAGAGAGATGAGAGCTTCGACAGAGCGACAAATGTAATCAAAATAAATTACGAGCGTGTAAGCAGCCTCCGGTGTCTATTAAGGGCAATAAAAAGAAAGCACCATTTGTTTAACGCAATCTCATTATTAGATGCGTCCCGAAGCTGACGAAGCTGTAGTCGACGCCACAGCTGCTGCAGCCTCCAGCTAGTCAGCAACCTTCTGACAGTGACAAGCATTGAGGTCAGAGTGCCGTTCAGCCTTAGCCTCTGCCTCAACCTCATCCTCATCTCCAGCCTCAATCTCCCTAACGCCATCGACTTACTTTTCTTACTCCCACCTCCAGCTTGATAATGCTGCTGATTATACTGATGATAAGTAATTTTGTAAACTCGAAACTGCAGACCGATGATGCCTCTAAAGCGGCGTTAATGCGCCCGTTGATTAGTCAGCGTAGCAGTTCGACTCAGATGTAAGATGGAAACTAAAAGATGGAAAATGGAAGTCAAAGACAAAGGCGCGAGACGTGCACTATCTGACTTGGCCTGACAAGCCGGCAAGCTCATTACGCCGCCAACAATTTGATTAATTACCACGCCCGCCTGGTTGTATTCTACATACATTTTTCTGTCCTTGTCATTGTTGTTTATAATTGTGTTTTGTCCTGTGGGCCAAAGTCGGACTGGAAAGGATTTGTGCATTTATGTCAGGGAGCAGAGTTTTTACTTCCGTTTTGTGCTTTGCCTTCGCGCATAAATTTTATGCAAAATATAATTTACCTCTGGGCAAATTTGGGGCCATAATTTTTATGGCCCAATAGCCGTGAGCCAAGCCGTTGTTTCATCCTATAGCTTTATGCGGTTGACATTTATAAGCCTGTTGGGACTCGCTGATATAGCAATAATATTGTAAAAGTTCAGTTGCAATTCTATGAGCTTAATTTAGACATTTTAATAGCAATCAGCTAAGTAAGTATTAATAAATGAAAACGAATAAATAAACTTAAATCAATTTTTATAGAAAATTATTTCTATACAAATTTATATATAAAGCTTATTTGGGACTCGCTGATATAGCAATAATATTGTAAAAGTTCAGTTGCAATTCTATGAGCTTAATTTAGACATTTTAATAGCAATCAGCTAAGTAAGTATTAATAAATGAAAACGAATAAATAAACTTAAATCAATTTTTATAGAAAATTATTTCTATACAAATTTATATATAAAGCTTATTGATATTGTCTCACATAATAATAATTTTTATACAAATATTTTAAAATTTTTATACTTAAGAAATTGAAAACTCAAATGAACAAAGAGACACACACATGGTCCAATCGACTGTACTATTGGTTTTGACCAAAAATATACAGTCATGGAAAAAATCATAGAAGCTCATGTTTTCATTTTCTTAAATCTTTTTGACTGTTACATATACAGTCATGGAAAAAAAACGCATGTTTTCATTTTCTTTAATTGAAATTTTCTAATTCAGAATATGACAAAAAAATAAGTTTTTTTTAGTTTTCTTAAACATAAACACTGCGAGCTTTCATAATTTGTTACATAAAATTATTTAATTTAATAAACACAACAAAAAAATTTAATTGAAATAAAGATTTTTGTTTTAGGGCTGGAAAAAGAAAATAGAAACGAAATGAATAATCCTATGCAATTAAGCAAATTTCATAAAAAAAAGGGCATGAACTATTTATTAAAACTTCAACACATCTATGAGGCATGAATTTCACCAGATTTGCGCAAATCAAGTTTCAATGGAATACCACACTTTCTGGACTCTCTTCCAGAAATTTTCATTATATTTTGATTGAAAAAACTTATCCTATGCTTCAATATCTCCCACAAGTGCTCAATAGGATTGTCAATGAATCACTTTTTGACAAGTTTGCGTGTATGCCTAAGATCGTTATCCTACATAAATTCCCACTTTAAAGGCATTTCATCATCGGCATATGGCAACATAAGATTGTTTAATATGCTCACATAGTCAGGTGCGCACATATTGCCCTGTATCCAATGCAAGAGACCCTCCCTTAAAGCGGAAAAACATGCCTATAGATTGATATTACATCCTTCGTGCTTGAGGGTGATAAGCATTACTTTTTGGACGCCTCCCGTCAGATCCCAACCTATTTAGAGTAGTTCGACTTGTTACTGACGCTTCCATATTATTTGTAATGTCCTTACACGACAATATTGGGCTTTTATTATACTCGGTGCCCATTGGGTACCAAGAGTATATTGGGTTAGTGACAAGAGCAAATGTATGTAACACCCATAAGGAGGCGTGGCCGACCCCATAAAGTATATATATTCTGACTCAGGATCAACAGCCGAGTCGATTGGACCATGTCCGTCTGTCCGTCTGTACGTCCGTATGAACACACAGATCTCGGAGACTATAAGAGATAGAGACTTCATTTTTTGCATCGTATTTGTAGTGTTTGCAGGCAGATCCAGTTTATTTTGGATTTTTGCCACGCCCCCCTCCGCCTTCACAAATCGATAAAAACGATTTTAAGCAAACCCAGACAAGCTACAGAACTGAATTTTGGTACAAAAGTTAGAATATGTTTATCTCGTACAAATTTGGTACAGATCGGATAATAAACATGGAAGTTATACACATTTCAAATTTTAAACAAGTAAGAAAGTTATAGTCGAGTGTGCTCGACTATATAATACTCGGTGCCCAAAGTGATATTATATATTTTTTTGCTCGTGCTGCGCACTCGCCAATTTTAAGTTAATTCAAAAAAAAATTTAAAAAAAAAAATTAAAAAAAACAAAAAAATCGTCTCGGGAATCGAACCGCGGACCTCATGCACGCGAGTTAAACCCTCTAACCACTGAGCCACGCTCTTCACAAGTGTGAGAAACACTGAAAAAATGTTGCCGTCGTTTGGGGTGAGAACAGCAAGCAAGCGTACGCCTCTCAACTTTTGAAATTTGAAATGTGTATAACTTCCATGTTTATTATCCGATCTGTACCAAATATGCACACAACGTCCAGATAAACATATTCTAACTTTGTGCCAAAATTCAACTTTGTAGCTTGTCTGGGTTCGCTTAAAATCGTTTTTATCGATTTGTGGAGGCGGAGGGGGGCGTGGCAAAAATCCAAAATAAACTTGATCTGCCTGCAAACACTACAAACACTATGCAAAAAAAAATGAAGTCTCTATCTCTTATAGTCTCCGAGATCTGTGTGTTCATACGGACGTACAGACGGACAGACGGACATGCTCCAATCGACTCGGCTGTTGATCCTGAGTCAGAATATATATACTTTATGGGGTCGGCCACGCCTCCTTATGGGTGTTACATACATTTGCTCTTGTCACTAACCCAATATACTCTTGGTTCCCATAGGGCACCGAGTATAAAAATTGAGAGGCGTATGCTTGCTTGCTGTTCTCACCCCAAACGACGGCAACATTTACTCAGTGTTTCTCACACTTGTGAAGAGCGTGGCTCAATGGTTAGAGGGTCAAACTCGCGTGCAAGAGGTCCGCGGTTCGATTCCCGAGACGATTTTTTTTTA
>JBAMBR010007166.1:0-11310 GCA_037044475.1 Zaprionus obscuricornis
ACTGTTATTTAACCCAAGCTCTTTAACATATTACTTCGTTTTCGTACTTATCAGGTAGCTCTCACTGGTGACATTTGTAAAGTGTATCGTTGCGTGAGGGTTGCATCACCTGATAGTTATTACCAATGTATTTTATGGCGTAATGCACCGCACAAGGAACTCTTTCGTGCGCGGAAATTTCAAACTGCGGAAGTGGTGCTTCAGCCATCCAGAATTTCTCAAGGGCATCGCTGAAGAGGATAAGGAAAAGTTTCTGGAATTCCATGATGGCAGCAGCATCACAAAAACTCTTGTTCTCGCATGGGATCCTTCATCTGACAACCTTCTGTTCTCCTTGTCCGCGTTAAAGACCGATACTAAACCCTGCAAACGTTTAGTTTTAGCCACAGTAGCTCGTTTTTACGATCCACTTGGTCTTCTTGGTCCGGTCATTACTAAAGCAAAAATATTTATTCAACAGCTCTGCAAGGATAGGCTGACGTGGGATGAGAGTCTGCCGTTGGGCCGACACACAAGTAGATCCCGTTAAGAGTCACCTGCTCAGCTCGAAATCCAGAGTTGTGCCGCTGAAGACCTTGTCCGTGCCAAGGCTGGAGTTATGTGGCGCTGTTCTTCTGGCCAAGCTGATAGACGAAATCCTGAAGACAAACCTTTTTACCGGCCAGTTCCACTGCTGGTCCGATTCGTCTATGGCATTATCCTGGATTCGCGATAAGCCATTTAAGTTCCCCGTTTTTGTTGCCAACCGTATCACAACCATACAGGAGCTGACGCCCAACATGGAGTGGCATCATGTTCCTACGAGCTTTAATCCTCCTGACATTCTTTCGAGAGGCGCTTCTCCAGAATTCCTGTCCCAGTCGGACTTATGGTTCCATGGTCCTAGGCTTTTAAAGTTTGCTCTCCGTTATGTGTTCATCAGAAAAAGTCGTCTCTGGAAATGCGTAAAACGGTGCTGCTTGTTCGATCCCCACAGGCGGACGAGACCCTCCGGTGCAAACACCTGAACTCGTTCGCGTCCATGCAGCGCACATTTGCATATGTGCACAAATTTATACGCGGTGTCAGACATCATGGACTCAGCGTGGCTGATATTCATAATGGCACTTTGTTGTTTCTACGGGCCGTTCAGCTCTCGAACTTATGGGGGGACGTCAAGGATCTTCGTGCGAGTGGCCTTGTCAGGAAGTCCAACTTCATTGCATCTCTTTCCCCGTTCCTGGACAAATTTGGGCTTCTTCGAGTTGGTGGGCCACTCGCGAATTCTTCCCTTCCGTATGAGGCTCGTCATCCGATCATATTGCCGCGTCGACATCCAATCACTCTGTCACTCATCTTCTACTGGCTAGAGTGGTTGCGCTCATCCCTGGTCGGGACGACGAGTGTCGTGTCGCTGGGCTGCGGACTGCTGCGGGCACCGCTCGCACCGCCCCTTTCTGATGACGTTGAAAGACAGGCTTCCAACGGGAGCAGCGTCATAAAATAAGTTCTATTTAATAAGTTCCCTTTTTGTACATTGGCGTCTGCCGACAGCGCTGCTCTCATCTCATTTGGAGCAATTTAGTGTCGTTTCGCTAATCCAACTAAGCGTGTGATTGCGATCTTTGGCTTGCAACGCGTCCGCTGCAGTCAAATTCTTGAAAACATTTATGCTTGTGACTACTCAGTCACAGCTCTAATAAACACTATTGTACATTAAATTATTTGCCTTATTTTATTGATCTCGCCAAAAACAAAGTTACTATAAAAGCTTAGTAACTCAACACTGTAAATAAATGAGGAAAATAATATAGTAGATAGAGAGCATGCTAGAATAAAGGCTAAAGAAAATATGCACGATATGATAAAGAAAGATTTGACAAAAATAAATAATTAATTAACGAATTAATCACCGGAAGAGCCGGTGAAACTGTGCGTCAGTGTCCCTAGATGTGTAAAACTATATAGACGGCACTAGAGAACGTGCGTCTGTGTGCCAAGAGGGGAAGTGTTGACCGTAGTTCAACAGCAGTCTCGCAGGGACGAGAAGTGTTATGGCGGAGGTCATAGTAACCTGGTCCATAGATTTGCACGGCAATGTTAATTGCAGTTGAATAAGATATTTAAGTTAATTGCATTGTTTGAAATTTAAAATGGTTCTATTTAAGCTGCAGAAAAGAAAATAAAAAAAATAAAGAAAAGAGATTATGTTAATTGATTAAGTTGGAATTGTCGATTTATGTTTGTGGAAAGCGACTCATTAATTTTGTAACTGTATAAGAGAACAATAATGAAGAGAATCAATGAATAAGAGCGCTAAGGAGCATTCTTTTGTCTTTGCAAATTATTGCCACATCTATATACATACAGCTGTGTCATTATTATCCTTTTTGATAGTTGATCACTTGAAAATTTTTTTTTTTTTGAAAAATGGAATATAGAGATATTAAAAAGGCAATTTCACCGTTAGGTTTGCTCTATTTTTGTGATATATTGATATTTTTGCATATGTGCAAGTTTTGGGTGTTCACTGAAATAGCAGTTTTTGATTTTCTTCAACGAAAACTGTCGAAAATTTGTGTAAAATTGTGAAAAATGAGTTAAATTAAGTTCATTATTGTAATATAGACGATAATACATTACAACCAAGAAAAAAATTTGATTTTAGTAGGTAGAGGAGCTCCCTGCTCGAAGGGAAAAAGGAAAACATCCTTGAGCTTAAATAGGAGGGTAAAACGTATAAGAAATTCAGGGTCGCTTGAAATATTATGCCAAGATGGTTTTACAATGCCATAAATTACGATTTCAAGCCCGAAAACCGTGGTGCGATGCAGAAAACCACAATTGTAGAGGACCGACGCTTAGTCCACTTCAGCAAACCTAAACCTTTTGCATCCTCTAGGGATATAAAAGCGGATCTGAGTTTGGGAATCAGTGATGTGACCATTCGCCAAAGATTGATGGATGCAAATTTGAATGCGCGAAGTCCATGAAAGGTGCCATTACTTGGTAAAAGACACCTTAAAGCCAGGTTGCAGCTTGCCAAAAGATACTTTAACACAACAGGTTTATATAAATATATTGTGAAACGCATGCTGCCGTATGGATGAAATGTCTTTAATATGGACTTTTCCGCAGGACAATGATCCTAAACACACCAGTAAATTGGCCAAGGAGTGGTTTAGCTAAGAAAAAATTAATACAATGCCATGGCCAGTACAGTCCCCGATTTTAAATCCGATTGAAAACTTATAGGGGGACATCAAGCGTTATGTTGCCAAGAAACGCAGCTTTGACAAGTTGTGCAGGAGTTCCTGCTGCACCGCCGAATTACATTTGAGGAACCGCACAAAACGTAATGGTCCGGTACAATCTATGAAGTGCCAAGAATATGGCCATACAATGTCATACTGAGCTTTATGACTCCGCACATTGCCCTGCGAGCAAAGGTGACTGCAACTCGAAAAAGTGCGGCAACTGCGGTGGTAATCATACTGTTAACTATAGAGGTTGCCCAGTTTATAAGGATCTGAAGAGCCGCATCCGCCTGAGAGGAATTACTGCTCGCAACCCAAATAAAAGGTCGATAATCTCCAGATCAAACCCCTCGCAGCATCAATCGCCGGAGCAGCCAAAAAGCAACTTTGAAGCTATGATATGCAGCCTACAACAAATCCTTACGGAATTTATATCGTTTATGCGCACAACTATGCAAGATTTAATGCGAACCCAATATCTATTGATTCAAATGCTGGTTTCACAACAATCCAAATAATGACTTCTCTAAGGATATTTTGTATATGTACGTGAAACGATAACGGCGTTTCGCAGTATAAGCTTGAGTTGGCTCAATTCCTACTCGACAATCAAATCAACGTAATGCTGCTTTAAGAAACACACCTTACAAACAAATACAATTTTTAACTACGAGGATATTCGTTCTACGGAACAAATCATCCAGATGGTAAAGCACATGGTGGGACTGGAATTCTAATCAGAAGCTGTATTAAGTACCACTATCATAACCAATTTTCTAAAAACTACCCACAGGCCACATCTATAAATATACAACTAAATACTAAATACAACTAACTTACACTAGCCGCCGTATACTGCCCTCGATTCAATATAGCTGAAAAACTGAAAAACTCACTAGGAGACCACTTAATAGCAGCAGGAGTTTACAATGCCAAACACACACTGGGGATCTCGTCTCGTGACTCCAAACGAACAGCAGCTCTATAATACAATTATCAAAGTCAAGAACAAGCTCGACTATGTTGCTTCTGGCACATCAACATACTGGCCGGCAGATCCAAAGAAACTATCCGATTTAATAGACTTTGCGATTACCAAAAACATTCTTAAAAATCTGATAAGCGCCGAATGCCTGATCACTCGCCTGTTCTGTTTATTCTCCGACATCCAAGAACATTGGAACAATCATTAAAATCGTTCTCACAGAAAACCAATTGAGTTAAGTACAGAAAGTATATTAGCTCACACATTGAGCTAAGTCCTCATCTCAACAATGAAGCCGACGTAGACAGCTTTGTTTATTCACTGGAGTCTGTACTCGTCTCTGCAGCTCGAGGCTCAACACCTCAATCAAAAGAAGAGCATAGTCGACTATATCTTTCTTACATGTTTTTTTTTAGAACTTTGCTTTTATTTATTGAATCTTCTCTTAATTTTGAGACTAACAATAAGCTTACGAATCTTAACATTAAAATTTAACTTACAGTATACTAAGACTGCATTCTGGTTGCGCGTCCCTCAAGTCGGTCGCTGGATGGGTAAGTCATTGCAACGAAGACGTGATTGGTTGCTCAACCTTGTTAGACCTCTTGCCTGGTGGTTAGGGTGCAACAATAGTAAAGTACTTTTCCTTCTGTTCTGCGATCGCTTCTTTGACTTGTAGAATGTTTAAGTCACGATGTATGCGATCATACCACGGTGCCCCTGTGATGGTTCTCAAGATCTTCGACTGAGCTCGATGGACTATGTCAATATTGCTATTGCCGGCATTCCCCCATAACTGGGAGCCGTACATCCATATAGGTTTAAGTATCGAGTTATGCAGCAGGACTTTATATTCAAGGCTAAGGGAAGACCGAGACAATGAAGGCTGCTGACTTTTAGTTTAAGGTGTATTCTTTTGGCTTCAATGAGCGGCGCTATGTAAGTCTTCTGTCGAAGTGTACTCCTAGATATGTCACTTCGTTTGCTTGCGGGATGGAGTGTTTTTTAACGTAAGCGGCGTACAGTTTTTCTTGTTCAGAGTGAACGTAACGTACTTGCATTTTTGCTCGTTCACTTTAATTCGCCAATCTGATAGCCATTTTTCAACATCGACCAGATGAAAAGCTAGCTGCGCAGTTGCTTGCATAGGGCATTTTGAGCGGCTCAGAATAGCTGTATCATCAGCAAACGTAGATGTTGTTAGTCGTGTGCTTAGGCGGGATGTCTGCTGTGTAGAGGACATATAATGTTGGCCCTAGCACGCTACCTTGAGGAACTCAAGCTCCAACAGTGAAATCATCAGATATAGCACTACAAATTTTCTGTCGTAAAGGTAAGACTCTAAAAGCTTGTGGATGTTGTACGGGAGCATTGTCTTGCTCTTGTACATTAGACTCTATCAAATGCTTGAGAGACATATAAAAATATGGCAGTACAGTATTCTCGTTTTTCGAACGCGTTCCGAATTTCTGATGTAATGTGGTTGACCTGCTCAATTGTTTTGTGCTTTTCACAAAACTCAAATTAATGTGACGGGATTCCTTCCTGGAGTCTTAGGTATGTGTTGGGCATAATAGAAGAAAGTGAGATCCCCTGGAGCAATAGGACGATAATAGTGGAAAAACCATTTCTGTCCGGATGCAAGAAAGCTGGACGCAGCTGTATTGAAGGAATCCTGTCAAGGATGTCCAATGTATTTGTGTATCTGGACGATCTTCTTATCATTTCGGCGAATTTCCAGACATACATGAGGTACCTGAAGTCGGTTGTAGACTGCTTGAAGAGCGCAGAATTGACCTTTTGAATAGCGAAGTCTAAGTAATGTTTTAAAAACTTGAACTACCTAGGTACGAAAGCGGTAAAGCACGATGAGGTACTTGCGCAACATCAGTACATAGAGCAATTATCAACATCTGGTAAAAAACATTCCCCAAGGAAAACTAAGGAAACCTAAGTTTTTGCTCTCCGATAGAAACTGTTATGCCTATAAGAAATTCTTCAGGATGTTGGGTCCGCAAAGATGAAGATAGAGCCAAAACAATCGCGACCCACCTTAAACCTTAAGCACAAAGAATATAACATGGAAACGATGATACTCAGACTGCAACAAAGCATGGAGGAATTTATTGCTTTTATGCGAACAACCATGCAAAGTCTGATGACAAATCAAAATATTTTGATTCAGTTGCTACAAAACACAATATCAAAATAATCAATGGCTCCCCTACGCATTGCACTGTGGAATGCCAACGGCGTTCCCCGACACAAAATTGAGTTAACACAATTCATGTATGACAATGAAATCGACGTAATGTTACTTGCAGAAACCCACCTTACCAACAAATACAATTTCCAAATCCGAGGGTATTTGTTTTACAGTACAAACCATCCTGATGGAAAGGCCCATGGAGGCACTGAAATACTCATTAAAAATCGCATTAAACACCACTTCCACAATGCGTTTGCAACTAGCTATCTGCAAGCCACATCTATCAAGATACAGTTGGGTTGTCACAATATAACACTAGCCGCGGTATACTGTCCTCCTCGCTTTACGATATCCGAAGCCCAATTTACTGACTACTTCAACTCGCTAGGCAATTACTTTATAGCAGCAGGAGACTATAACGCTAAGCACACGCACTGGGGATCTCGACTTGTGTCCCCGAAAGGAAGACAGCTATATCAAGCAATTATAAAACCTAGCAATAAACTTGACTGAGTTTCCCCTAGTTCACCTACACACTGGCCTAGTGATCCCAGAAAACTGACAGACTTGATTGACTTCGCAGTTACAAAAAACATCCCACGAAATCTGATTAGCGCCTGTTCTCTCTCAAATCTATCATCAGACCACTCGCCTGTGCTCTTTATTCTAAACCAACAGCCAGTTAGTAATGACAACCCCGGCATGTTAACTTCTAACAGCACAAACTGGCTCAAATTCAAAAAATGCATAAGTTCGCACATTGAACTTACACCACGGCTAACCGACGAAGATGACATCAACAGAGCCGTATACAATCTCGAGTCAGTTTTGGTTTCAGCGGCTCGAATCGCAACACCACGTAGGAAAAATATAACACATAACACAAAGCACACGAATGCAGAAATAGAGCAGCTAGTTCTGGCAAAGCGTCGCTCCCGACGCGAATGGCAACTACATCGGTCGCCGTCTGCAAAGCAAAAGTTAAAAGAAGCCTCACGTCGACTCACCCAGGCTCTATGAGAATTATCTCCAACCAGCTCAAAATTCCCACTTTGGAAAGCTCGCTCAACACTGAGCTCACCAACAGTAACGGTTACGCCAATAAGGACCCCTGCAGGTTGCTGGGCCCGAAGCGACAAAGACCGAGCTGCACATTCGCTGCCCACCTTCAAAATGTCTTCCAGCCAAATCCAGTAACAAACCTGCCTAATATACGTTTGCAAACAGAAGTGGACTTTCCTATTGCCGAACCAATTGAATTTCGAGTATGTGAAGTCATAAAAATTATAAAAGAGCAGCTTCAACCGCGTAAATCTCCGGGCTGCGATCTAATAACTCCAAAAATGCTTATCGAGCTCCCACTATGTGCTGTTCGTACTATATGCAAACTCTTCAACGCGATGACAAGAATCGGCTGCTTCCCGAAGAGGTGGAAAAAGTCAATCATCATAATGATACCAAAGCCAGGAAAAGATCACACACTCACCTCCTCATACAGACCAATAAGCCTACTTTCGTGTCTAGCAAAACTCTTTGAGAAATCCCTTCTAACCCGCATCATACCATACTTAAGAAGACACAATAGTATTCCAGCACATCAATTCGGTTTTCGCGAAAAACATGGAACTATTGAACAGGTGAACCGCATAACATCGGAAATTAGAACAGCGGTCGAGAATAGGAAGTACTGCACTGCGGTATTTTTGGACGTCGCTCAAGCTTTCGACAGAGTATGGCTTGACGGCCTAATGCACAAAATCAAAATAATGCTCCCAAATAACACGCACAAGCTCATGAAGTCATATCTTTACAATAGGATATTTGTAGTGAGATGCAATACCGTCATGTCAGCTGAACATTATATCGAAGCTGGTGTCCCTCAAGGTAGCGTTCTAGGGCCGACATTATATCTACTCTACACTTCTGATATCCCTACGAGTAGACAACTGACTATGTGTACGTTTGGCGACGACACCGCGATCCTTAACCGATCTAAATCTCCACAACAAGCTTCAGCGCAGCTTGCGACCCATCTAGACGCAGTAGAGAAATGGCTCTCAGACTGGCGTATAAAAGTAAATGAGCAAAAAAGTAAACATGTAACTTTTACCTTAAATAGACGAAATTGTCCCAACCTTACACTAAACAACACCCTGCTCACTCAATCAGATGAAGTAACGTATCTCGGCGTACATCTCGACAGACGGCTTACCTGGCGCACGCACATTGAAGCTAAACGAACCCACCTAAGGCTGAAGGCAAACAGTCTGCATTGGCTTATAAACTCCCGCTCTCCCCTTTGTCTGGATTACAAGGTCCTACTCTACAACTCCGTTCTGAAACCAACCTGGACTTATGGCTCTCAGTTATGGGGGAGCGCCAGCAACAGCAACGTAGAGATCGTGCAGAGAGCCCAAGCAAAGATCCTGAGGACTATCACCGGGGCACCGTGGTACGTTCGGACTGAAAACATTCAGAGAGACTTGAACATACTTCCCGTCCGAGATGAAATAGCACAACACATGGAAAATTACTACATCAAGCTGTCGACCCATCCAAATCACCTCGCTAGAACACTAACGTTAGTATGCAGCCGTTCCCGCCTTCGTCGTAACGACGGTCCCATCCAGCGATAATTATTAGGACCGCCTAACATAAATACAGTTTAAGAAACTGTTAGAATATTGTAGTATTTTTAAGATTTAAACACATTTTGTTAATCCCGTAAGAGGAAATTCAAAATATAAAACAAACAGTAAAAAAAAAAAAACCTTAAACATGTGTTCCAACCAAATCCAACCACAAATTTGTTTACGCTTCCGACTCTTGTACACGACTTCCAACTCTCAAGCGAACCTATCAAGTTTTGTCCAAATGAAATTTCACGCATCATTAAGAAGGAAGTGAATCTTAAAAAACCCATGAGTTTTGAACAAATAACGCCAAAAATGATCCATCCAGTGAGATGGAAAAAATCAACTGTAATAATGATACCGAAGCCTGGCAAAGATCGCATTATCCCTTCATCATACAGACCAATAAGTCTTTTATATTCCCTTTCAAAACATTTTGAAAATGCTTCTTAACCCGGATTAATCCAAATCTGAGAGCTCAAAACAAGATAGCGTCCCATCAGTTTGGGTTTCTGCAAAAACACGGTTCTATTGAGCAAGTTAATCGCATAACATCTGAAATACGAAGTGCTTTTGAATATTTGAATACTGCAATGTTTTTGGATGTTTTGCAAGCATCCTATAGAGTCTGGTTAGACGGTCTAATGTACAAAATCAAAACCACGCTTCCCAACAACACACATAAGCTCTTAGAGTCCTACCTCTAACGACTGAAAATTTAAAGTCAGATGCAACTCTGCCATGTCCGACGACCACACGATCGGAGCTGGAGTCCCTCAAGGCAGCGTGCTTGGACCAACACTATATATTCTTTACACTGCAGATATCCCCACTAGTAGTCGCCTAATAACATCTACCTTTGGCGGCGAGACAACTATTCTTAGCCGTTTAAAATACTCAGTGCAAGCAACAACGCAACTAGCTATTCATTTAGTCAAAGTCAGAAATATGGCTATTCGATTGACGGATAAAAGCACATGACCTGAAACGCGAGCATGCTACAAAGACATTACAGTGGCCTCGTACCGTCTTGCGTCGCAAACGATCTATCCAACCCATGCGATAGACCCTAGGGACATCGCAACAGTCTATAACAGTTTATTACTAATATTATAATGTTTGTCTATAAGATTTGATAACTTATTGTTAGTCTCAAAAATAGAGAAGATTCAATCAATAAAGCACAGCAAAAAAAAAACAAAAGATATCTTTACGCCTAGTATGCAATCGTCAGAATCTGATGTTACCTTTTACCCACGGTATTGATAGTTCCAGGTCTATACCTATGAAACCAGAATTTTTTTACTATTCAATATTTACTACCCAAAAATTAATTAACCTACGATGTTCAGAATAATTGACATCGAAAGCTAAATATTTTTCACATCTTGGAAACTTGTGGATTCCATCCGACAAGAATTTTCCATTTTCCGTGGAAAACTAGTTATCAAGTCATTTGTCATTGAAATACATATCGTTGTTCGGAGAACGTGGACGTGTTTTGCTAGCTGCTCTGCCAGGAGCTAGAGAAAATAATTAAAATTATTAAAAAAAAATAAAAAAGTTCAATAATTGAAATTCCATCACGACAAACAACACTAACTGCGAGTGCATATTCATACAATGAAAGCAGAGCGGCCCCTCAACTCATAGAATCAAGTGAAAGCAACAACAAAATGAACGAAAACAAGCTCTCTGTTCCAGAAAGAGAGCGCAGACTTTCTTCTTATGAGCGTCGACAAACGAAGAGCGTGCAAGATCATGCTCTCCCGCCCTTCCAGGCACAAGCAGTGCATTAACCTGGAATGCACAGAGTGCCCCACCGGCCCTGTCACCCTTCAGCCTACTTCCCTCAACTCCGTTATACTTGCCTACAACGAACACTGTCACTTCGATTACTACATCGAATACAACAACAACAGCAACATCGGTAGCTATCTCTCCGCGAATGTCACCTACATCAGCTCAGCCGGCTACATCAGTACCAAGGCAAGCCGTGCACGCAAATCAAGTGCAAGAGAAGCAGGGTACTCCCATCAACCGTGCAACTGTTTAAATGGGCATTCACCGTTATATTGAGGTAAAGCGCAAACTAAGTCACTAACAGCGCAAAAATGCTAACGCTGCTAAATCGATGAAAATAAAAGACAAAGCCGAACCTACCAAGACCCTATCTGAATACAGATTTGCGCTACTAAGCGAAGACAATAATAATGAAAAGGCTACGGAAGTAACCAAAGCCAAACA
>JBAMBR010007167.1:0-14128 GCA_037044475.1 Zaprionus obscuricornis
CCGAAAGCATACAATTACTTCAATGAAAAAGCTCAAGCTGGTAATAGTGGAAGAATGAAACAATGAAACTTGTCAATTCGATGTCATAACGCCTTAAGGAAGTTTTGCATAGAGGGGGATACCCCACAAGTTACTAAAAAGGATATAATATCCATTATATGTAGATTTAAGTAAGGTGTATACAGACTATTGCGTGTGCCATTTATGGATTATAAAAACTTAAAATAAAATATAAAATATATGGAATTGTTAAACAATTCTGAAAAATATAGTATTAAAGAGAATAAAATGTAATTATGTTTACAAAAAAATTAGTTAAAAATACATTCGATAGCTGAAAAATTTGCGTTTGAAATTTGATTTTCATTTTTTTTTCGATGTACGCAGACTTGTGCAGTTCAGTGTACATACACTTATATTATAAATATATATATATATATATATATATATATATATACACTCATATTCATATATATAATATATTCTTATAACAATATATCAAATGTACATAATATGTATACCCATCATTTTTTTTTCATATTTATCGATATATATATATATATATATATATATATGTATATTTTTATGTACATATGTATGATACACATTTCATGCATAGGCATATACATATAATATACATTTATTTATGTAGCTAGGCATAAGTCTAAATATTTCGTTTCACGTGTAAGTATGTATGGTAGTAAAGTTAATTAAGAATGGTTTTTAGTTTCAATATTTGGAAGTCCGAATCATATCGCTTCAATTTTTACACTTGCTAAACAGTATTCATTATTTCATACATATTCAAAGTAAATGTTGTAATAATTATTAAATTATGATCATTGTGTGTAAATATTTAAAACATTATTAGTGGACATTTTCAGATATATTGAATACATTTATTTTTTCTGGCCAATTTAGGTAAAGTTAAGTGATACGGTAATTATAAATGAGCTATTGACATTATTTACATATACTTCACGTTACTGCTAATAATTTATAGACGTTGACGTGTGTCTTAACGCTCCACATTAGAATATTCGGATTTTAAACTTATTTTCAATAACGAAAAAACTCACTTTTATGTATTTTTATTTTATGTATCAACTTAGAGATGCGTAAAAATCGATAATTTTCATCGTTATTAAATGAGCTATCGTTTTTTAACTATAATCATTAGTATTTATTTACAGTAATAGAAGTGAGAATAAATGAATTACAACCTAACTTGCTACTTGTATATTTATTTATATTAAAATTCAAACACGCATTCTTATATATTTATTAAGTTGTATGTAATTAAAAATATTGGGCTTATATTAAAAATTTAGAACAAATATTTTATTTTCTGAATTGCAATCAGGAATGTTTTCTTGATACTTCTCTGAATTTTTACAGTAAATGTATATCGGGTACCAATACACTCGGCAGCATAAGTCCGCGTACACCCAAAAACTTAAAATCAAACTTCAAACGCAAATTTTTCAGGTATTTATACGTATTTTTTAACATAACTACATTTTACTCTCTTTAATACTTTATTTTTTCAGAATTGTTTAATAATTCAATATATTTTATATGTATTTTATAAGTTTCACTGTTTCTGCAGTTATAATTATGCCCCAATCCTCAACTATTAACTCTATGAGCATTTCTTGAAGTAATTGTATGCTTCTGAATCTTTCTTTCGAGAAGACCCCGTAAATGCTTAATAGATTTGAGCTCTGGACTCTGGTCACGTTTTAGGCCCGATTTTTCGGCTCTCTCCATTCATAACTGATTTAAAGAAATTATGTTTCGAACGCCACTTGCTACCATACATCCTCATACCATAATGCCAGTGCTTCTATTCTTTTCTTCCATACTAATACTTTTTCATTGATTTCAAAGATTCATAACTTACTCCCGTCTGAAAATATAACTTAATTCTAGAAATCAGGGGAATTAAAAAAAGGTTATTTGCGAAAAATAGACGCTTTTGCCCAATTACGAGCGACTATGCTATGGCGTGCGGCCAGATCGATCCTTTGGCAAAATACTGCCAGTAAAATTATAGGGATTTATTATTTTTTAGATGGAGGAGTGAGCTCCATTAATTAGAGCACCAATCCCACTATACGATTTTCCATCTAACAATAGTTTAAAAATAATTGTTCGCTTCTCAACAGAAATTTCTAATTAATTAACATTGCCGCCAAGCAGTTTGACTATAATCGCACAACCTACACCCAACTTCCAAGAAATGTACGCAGACTTTTGCGTGTACATATTTTTGTAGAGTTAAACTTAAAATTAAATATAAAATATATTGAATTGTTAAACAATTCTTAGAATAAAATATAGTTATGTTCAAAAGTACTTGTTCAATGTTTGACAGCGTGAAAATAACACAAAAATTGACTTTGAATAATATATTTGAATATATCTAATCAAAGAAATTTCATGAAAAACGTTTTTACAATAAACTTTTTTTGTTATTGTACAATACTTTAAAGTTTAGTTCACTGATAACAGCAAGTTTAGTTGTTTGTATGCACATTCTTATTAAGATATGTAAATAAATTAAGATTTGTAAATGTATGTATTTATGATTTTTTTCTGGGCCTTGAAATACTAATGCAGTATATTCAACCGCACCGGCGTGGTAGATCTCATATAAACTAGTTAGAAAACAAAACAAAACAACATATACTACATAGAAGAAAGACGTTGAAGAAGAGCCACTCTTAACGAGAAGGTGGAGTTTTATAATACACTAAAATATTTAGTGTAATATCTACAGATTATTCTGAATGGGTTATGCCAAATTAGTATTAACGGGACAGATTAATAGGAGTTTTTGACCGAAACTGTAAACTTAATCATACTAATTATACTCAGGAAAGTCACTTTCAGCATTTCTCAGTTTGTGTAGTAAAATCAAACCAAGTCCCTTCGGTTAAAAGAATTAGTAAGGGTCTAATACTATACATAGGAACTCTCCCGGGGAGCGAAGAGAAGAAACTTTTATTGGACCCATTGCTCTGTTAAGCAGGCCATCCACAGACGAGCATGTTGGCATGTTTTTCGCTCATTTTGCGCTGCTCAAACACGTGTTCTCTCTACTAAACGATTTCACAAATGATGTTCGTGCCAACGTTGCCATCCATCGGCGAGCTTGTTGTTGCCAACATAGACAAAATAGAATAATTTCAATTCCATGCTAGCAATTTGGCGAACACGAAATTTGACGGCGAACACTACCATCCACGGGAAAAATTTCGGCGATCACAACATGCTCGACAACATGTTCGCCTGTGGATGGCCTGCTTTAGCAACCGAAGTGACATGCTTACCAAATTTAAGGTTATGATCAAAGAGGTCTATTTTTTCAAGATGTGTACCATTTATTTAATAAAAGAAAAGACCTTATACAATACGACATTGCTTGATATTTGCTAAAATTTAGATTAATTAGATTATGACTACACCATTTGTGAAAGCTATGTAAATCTGCTTGCAACTTATAAGATGCAGAGGAATCATTAAATTTCAAACAAATCTTAAAATCGCATACAGGAGTACCCTAGAAAAGTTAATAATGATCGGATTGTCGTTTATGAATATTGTAAATATTAAGAGACCAAATGACACAATAATTTATTTGTATTCAAAGCCCACAAAATATATTTTATAAATTCTATCAAATAGGTAGTTAAAAATCCAAAATAAGTTTTTTGGGAAAACCTAACCGATCAAGTTTGTGGAGTAGTTAGATATGATATGATTTACTGAACAAAACGCCTTACTAAAATCTGTATAAATGACATCAGTTTGTTTTTTTATTTTTAAATCCTTTAATAACTAAAGATGCAAATTCTAGCAAGTTAGTGTTTGTAGACCTTTTTTCACGATTTCATGCCGACAACGTAAAATAATAAATGTTGAACATGTAGATAATGACAACATTTAAGAATAGCAGACTTAAACTTAAAAATATCTCTATAGTTATTAACATTGGATTTTTGTAACTTTTTATTGCTTCAAGCATATCTATTGCTTCTGTAGGAAGTATTGAGAAGTAGGGAGGTAACATAACGTATTTAAGTATGGTTGTTTCTATTGTGACGGTGTACGCTATTGAAGTGTTTTATTTTAATCCGTCTGTATATATGAATTATTGTAATTAAATTACAAATTTTAATTATTAAAGTTATTTTTGATGTGATTGTATTGTTTTCGGTATATTATATGTATGTGTAATTGGAGAGTAGTGTCAATAAGTTTAGTGTTTTTTTTTTTTGAAGGTGTTTTTGATTGAATCCATTGCCAACTTGTTCTACTTTAAAACGACTTGCATTCCATTCATGACAGTCGGGTAGAGGTACTTTGGAGTGAGGTATATAACTTCATTGACTCTGCTGTCAACAAACAATTCGATAATTTAGCTCCGTTCACACCGTGTTGCCATGGTCGAATGCTGAAGTCGAGCTGCTATTAAGTCAAGTTAATTGGCTGAAAACTATTCTAATAAATAACTATGGATTATAGGAAGAAATAAATCATATGTAAAATAAGTCAAATCAAATGACACGAAACTTGACGAAGCTTAGCATAAATTTACATTAAATCATTAATACCTTTGAATATTTACAAACAAAATATTTTATGGATCGTGGCATCCAAAGCGATGTGCTCTTAGTATTCCCTCATCTGCATCCCTAAACTAGTGTTGTGCTAAAGTCCTGGTCCCATACTTGATCACTCTCTGATCACTTCGTGGGTTATTTCGCCGATCAATATCTACGGTCTACGGTTTTTTACATGTGTGCCAAAACCACCTTTACAAGTGAAAGACAAATTCAAGAGAGTTTAAATTGTTTTTGTTTGTGGGTATAATGCGTTTAACGCTTGTAGTTTCTTCTTTGTTTTTTGAGACTGAGAAAAAAAACATAGACATACTACATAAAAGAAAGACTTTAAAGGTGGACTAATCTGAGCCCCATTCAAACATCTGCAGAAATTCTTCAGATCAGGATCTACACTATCATAACTAACATGCCCAAAATCTGGTTATGTACAATATCTTATTTATTATATATACTGTATTACAATTTTTAGCTTCCTCTCAAAAAAACTGTATTAATCAACTCGTCGGTTAGCCACTTCCTGATGAAATTCAAAACGAATCTCTCAAGTAAATTGTTTCTTTATACATATTTGTTATAAGAAAATTGTCTAAAACTACACATCTGAGTATATGTATATAATAAATAATTATTGAATAAAAGATGCATATTCTCTCTCCCTTTCTTACTCATTGCGGTTACGACAGAGGGAACTTTTTAATCAATTTAGGCATTTCTCTAGTAAACTAGACAATTCCACCAAACAAGAAGTTTATTTGGTCTAATTTGAGTCGACCGATGGAATCAAGGAAATTCAGCAACATTAAAATCAACAAGATTAAAAACAACCAAGAGATCGTTCACTCATGTACTAGTATATTTAATAGACGAAGGGGGATTACTAAATATGTAAGTATCAGACGAAAGTAAGTTCAAAAAATTTCAATACCAATATAAAAAACCACATTAAATTTTTTTCGAGGAGATGTTGGCGTCAACGGCCCTAAGGACCATACCACCACGGCGTAGAATGCGGTCATGCGTAAAAACAGAACCAAGTTTCAATAAATTTAGTTCATTTATTTCATTTACGACAAAGTCCTCTTATTTTCTGATAGCCAAGAAGGAGATAGTATATTTGTTTTTCAGCTACTCAGAGAGCAGCTGAATCTATCTCTTCTTAATTTGGAATTTTTTATAAGCATATGCTCTGGCCAGAATTCATACATTGCAAATCTTAGCAAGGAAGAGGTGTGCCGAGCATAGTTAAAATTAAATTTAAACATCTTGAAATTGCGTTTATACCATCTGATGTTGTATCGGTAATAAGTTTGGGAACAAACATTACTTTTCTGGTGGAATAGCTGTTATAAATTTATAAGAATCAATTGAGATTGCCCTAGCGGTAAATAGGAGCTAAGAGGGGTCCTGAAAATGTAATTAATTGTATATGTATCTATTAGGTGGTCTAGTACGGGATTGCAGGGCGACTGAGAATAAAGGAGTTTTCGTATTGAGTATATTACACGAACATATTGTATGTTACTTGTTTGGGGGTTGTCCTAGTTAACATAACATACCATCCCATATGAATATGCCTTTGTATTATTTTTTGGATTACGGACCACAGCCTTTTTCATATATTTATACTTCCATACACCTGCCATGATGGCAGGGAAGAGAGATAGGAAAATAGGCGTCAATCAGCGTCCCTTTCAAATAGAATTCTTAGGTATCAAATGAAGTGACAACTGATTAAGTTGGGAGCTTTCTCCTTTGTGTAGCCGAGGCCTATATAATGACTCTGCCGATCTGTGGTATCATGGTAACCGGTTGTAAAACGCAACTCCACATCGAGCTACATGCTCTCGATACTGCCCGACTAGCAATCAGGACAGACAACAGTGCGCGGTGACACATGAATTGAACACAGCATGAAACAGAATGCAATACCGACAGAGCCAGAAGATGGTACTGTCTAACGACATTTTTCATTTTTCATGGGCATGACCTCCTCACCGTTCGAAACGTGGGTAAAAAGGGTAAATGCGTAACAGAAGGGGGAGTGGCAGATCCCACAAAGTATATATATATAGATTTGTTAAACCATAAGAGCTAGACCAAATTTGGTAAGTTGGCTCTTGTATAGCGTACGAAGGCGAGTATATTTCAAACTATGGATGGCAACTCTATAGATTTTGAAGGGGTCTTCTAGACATCAATATAAAACAGTCCTGAAATGGTATCGATTGATTTAGAAAGAAAAATCAAAAAAAAAAATATAATATATAGAGGCACCAAATGCCGCAAAAGCATCAAAACTGGTTTTTTCGCTATTAGGTCCCAAAACACTTCGGCGAGAAGCTTGTCAAGAGCGTAACGTAGAAACGTCTTCATTGTCGAAATGACAGCGGCTGCGTAAGCACAGTTTGCGTCGATCGCACAATAATTATACCCGGTACCCATTGAGTACCAAGGGTATATTGACTTTGTGACAGCAGCAAATGTATGTAACACCCATTAGGATGCGTTTCCGACCCCATAAAGTATATATATTCTGACTCAGGATCAATAGCCGAGTCGATTGGACAATGTCCGTCTGCACGTCTGTATAAACACACAGATCTCGGAGACTATAAGAGCTAGAGACTAATTTTTTTGCAAAGTGCTTGTATTAGTTGCAGGCAGATCAAGTTTATTTTGGATTTTTGCCACGCGCCCACCGCTTCCAAAAATCGATCAAAACCATTTTGATTACTCCACTGCACCCACACCCAACCAAGCTACATGACTGAATTTTGGTACATAGAATATGTTTATCTGGACGTTTTGTGAAAATTAGGTACAGATCGGATAATAAACATGGAAGTTATACACATTTCAAATACCAAAATTTGAGAGCGTCTCTCTGGCGTACACTTGCCTGTGGCTCTAACCCCACACACGGCAACAATATTTTAGTGCTTTTTTGTTCTCAAATTTGTAATGAGTGTGGCTCAGTTGTTAGAGGGTTGAGCTTGCGTGCTAGTTAGCCGCGGTTCGATTCTCGAAGCGATTTTTTTTTTAAATCACAATATAATAAAAATATAATAAAATATAATATCATATTAGGTTGTCAAAAAAGTTCTGCGGTATTTTTTATTGAGTTTTCAATTGTTAATAAAATATAATGCAGTACAATAATGCGATTCAATTCATATATACGCCGTTTTGTTCGATGACTCGTTCCCAATGAGACGACAACTTCATAATAGGGAAGCTCGCTTCCCTATTGTCAAAAAACTTGTAGAGCCAATTTTCACAGCTCTCTCTTGTGGCCAACATTAGACAACCAAGCGCGTTCGCCATGGACAGAAACAGGTGGTAATCACTTGGTGCGAAATCCGGACTATACAATGGATGCAAAAGAACCTTCCATCCGAGCTCCCGGAGCTTCTGCGGGTCACCAAAGATGTGTGTGGCCTGGCGTTGTCCTGATGGATAACAATTCAGCCTCTATTGATCAAAGATGGCCTCTTTTACATGAGTGCTGCCTTGAAGCGGTCTAGCTGTTGGCAGTACAGAGCCGAATTATAGTGGGAGCGACTCATAGTGGATGATTCCCTGCCAATCCAATCAAACACACAGAAGAACCTTCCTGGCCGTCAATCCAGGATTTGCCACCGTCTGGGACGCTTCACCGCTATTCGACCACGATCGTTTGCGCCTTACGTTGTCGTAAGTGACCCACTTTTCATTGCCAGTCATCATACGCTTTAAAAACGGGTCAACTTTGTTGCGATTCAGAAGAGATTCGCATGCATCGATACGGTCAAAGATGTTTTTTTTAGTGACTTCAAGCTTCTTTAAATAATTTATAAAGGTTTGATGACTCATGCCCAGCTCTTCACTGATGCTACGGCTGCTACTATGCCGGTTTCTTTCGACTAGTTCAGCGATCTAGTCGCAATTTTCGACGACAGGCGGAAGCGTGGTGCATCTTTGACCACCTCAAAACGAAAACGTTGAAGCCATCGTTGTGCGGTGGAAATGGAGACTGTATCGGGTCCATAAACTGCACAAATTTTATTGGCGGGTTGAGATGCATTTTTGCCTTTATCGATGCTATAACTCACGAATTAAAATAACAATCAATCAAACACGTGTTAGCGCGCGAAAAGACTTTTACACAAAGGTATAGTATGACCAGATGCGACGAATAAAACTAGAACTACGCGCTTGCAGCGAAATCTAACGAAAATGCCGCAAGACAACCTAATAATATTGCATTAAAAAACAATTGAAAAAAGTTAACAAATGACGTTTTTTCTCTTTGCTCAAACTATTCAAAATTAGGACTAATTGAATATTCACATCCAAATAGAACTCGTCCAAGGAATTGTTACCTTTGGTCAGAAGGGTGAGCTAATATTCGAGGGTACGAACGGTCTTCTTGTCAGTATCGCGCAGGGCTACGACTGGGACGCCTCGGGTGACTATCGTTGGGGCGCCTCGCATAGAAATTTTTGTGGACATAACGCTTGTATGGAATGGAGTATTTATTAGTTGTATGGTCAGTAGTGGTTTTCATAGTAAATTCTCCCGAATACAGCAACCGTATTTGAAAAGGGTTTTTTCGTTATTGACATTTATTAATTTACTTAAAAATTAGATTTTAGAGTTATAATTTGTATACCTTCCGTTATGTTATTGAATATTATTCTTTAACGAGTAAATACAATACAAATTCATTTCAGATGTTTTATTTTTTTTCCATTTATTTGCTTATGCATATGCATGCATTTTTAAACTATTCCTTTCACATAAAGCGGTCTTCTATATTTACGTGAGAGTAGAATTACACGAGCGGATTAAGTATTCCAAAACTAACTGAAGCTTTATCAATTTCATCAAAGTTTCTTTTAATTTTACTTCTCCAGGAATCTATGTGGTTGGAATAGCTTCGAAATAGTGAAGGTATGATTGGGTCGTGGTCGTAGCTGTTCCCTGGCTTAGAATTAATCGAACCTTGAAAGCTTGATGGTTGATAATTTGTTTGTCTACACAGGAGACATTTTAAAGCTTGTTTTTTTGAATTGAGATTTATTCTGAAAATAAAGAAATATAGTAATATTTAATTTTATGAAAAGTATGCGAATAATAATCAATAACCAATTATCAATAATAATGATAATAATAATGATTTTATGTACTTATTATTTTAATAAACTCCTTAAAATCAAAAGATGTATTAAGGATTGTAGATGAATATCCTCGTCTCTTGAACGTAGGTATACCTTGAATATCATATTTATAGCAACTTAACTTTATAGCAACTTAATAAACTAATTTTTGGACCTTCAATAATCCATAAAATAGATATGAAACAACACCAAAAGATGCCCAAGGTTAATTTAAATGAATATAAAATTAATTTGTAGTAATTAATATTTGTAAGGTGAATTCAATGTTACGAAGGGGAAAAATAATATATTTTGGGTATTTCCCCGTAGGTAGCAAAAAAAAATACGGCTCTTTTTTATGTAATAACTCTAAAATCAAAGAAAAGGGAAAAAGGATAATTTTCGGTGCTGAACAAAACAAAACACCAAAGGAAAATTTCAATTTTTGTTTTCTTCTTTCTATACCTTGCATTTTTGCATCGCGTCATTTGAATCGTATGTTTAGAATACAAAACATCAACATTTTTATTAGAATACAGCCTATTGTGCATTTTGTGGACTTTTATACCCTGTAATCATGGGTAAAACGGGTATATTAACTTAGTGCAAATGTGCGTAACAGGCAGAAAAAGGCGTGGCAAACCGCATAAAGTATATATGTCCGTCTGTCTGTTTGAACGCAAAGAACTTCTAAACTTCTTATTAAACAATTAATTTTCACGGTTAAATAAGATGGCCCCCAGTTGTAAATGTCAACGTAATACTGTCATATATGTGTATGAACACAAAAAAATTCATGCAAGAGGAGTTCAGTAAGAGTGAGCGAGGTGAGTACAAGAGAGCGCGTAGCGCAAGCTCTTTCATCAGAAATGTTCTTTTCGATACAAAACAAAAGTACAGTTATATTTTATTCAAGGAACTGGTCGTTCAAATTGGAACTAGTCGTCAACAGCAAATTCACAGTACACGATATTATTAAAAGGTTCCGGGATGAGTTTCGACTGGAAAATAAGAGTCGAGAAGGATAGGGCGCCAGACTAGAGGAGCTTGAACATAACTCGAAAGATACTTTTAAAATCGCACTGGTAAGGGTGTGTGCTTAAACACCACACCTCTACAAAAATATGATTATTTTGGAAGAGTAGCCATGAACAAGCCCATTATATATTATAGATTTATAGAATATAGACTTTTACAAACGGCTGCCCAAAGGTCCGACCTCAATATTATGGAGCATATCTCCCAATTTATGAAACACTGTGGCAACCTGCAACCCAACCCAGTAAGAAGTGCAACAAAACTTGGTAAAATCAGTGCCAAAGAAATCAACTAGGTGTTTTGACAAACATTGGGATGACCTCTGAAATTTTTTTGGATTTTTGAAATTTTTTAACTAAATTGGGTGCTGTTCGATTATTCATTGAATACCGAAATTTGGATTATTATACCCGGTGCCCATTGGGTACCAAGGTAGTATTGACTCTGTGACAACAGCAAATGTTTGTAAGACCCATAAGGAGGCGTGGCCGACCCCATATATTCTGGCTCAGGATCTATAGCCGAGTCAATTAGACAATGACCATCTGTCAATCGATCAACAACACTGCACCCACACCCACCCAAGCTATATAACTGAATTTTGATACAAATATATAAATATATATATAAAATATAAATATATAAATAGAATATGTTTGTGCGGCCGTTGTCTGAAAATTTGGAACGGATCGGATAATTAGCATGCATTTTTCAAATACCAAAATTTGATGGGCGTCTCTATGGCGTACGGTTGCCTGCAGTTCTAACCCCACACTCGGCAACGATTTTTTCGTGTTTTTTTTTAAATTGTAAAAAACTCGTGTGCTGGTGATACGCGGTTCAATTCTTGAAACTATTTTTTTTTTAAATCACAATCACGCAAATATAATAAAATTTATAATTCTTATTTATTTCAAGAAAATGTATGAATGTAAATAAATATTTATGTTGGAATTAACTTAAAATTGGCGACTGCGTAGCACGAGCAAAATAATTATAAATGTATAAATTTATATGGTAAAATAAAATTAACTTAAAATTAGCGAGTACGTAACACGAGAAAAATAAATATTTATATATATGAGATTTCTAAATATGCGAATTCGGTACCGGGTATTGTATAATCGAGCATACTCGACTATAGCTTTCTTGTTTTTGTTTTATACATATTTCCATAATTAGAGATAAATGTTTTGTTTTTCTTTTATAATAAGATAAAAGAATACTTAAACTATAACTTGATGCAAAAAAAAGTATTCACACTCATTTGTGCGTCATTTTTAGTATTCGTTGGAGCCACTATACTTAGCAATTTCTATTTTTTCTAATTACAACACTTTTCTAATGGGTATCTGGGATCACATTGTCGACCACATTCGTCTGTAGTCTTGTTAGTTTATTCAATATACAAAATACATATTAAAAATAATAAACTCACCCTATTATAAATTGTTCGTTTTCATCCCAGCCGGCTTTTGAATAAAATGTATATTTATTAATAAAACAATAATTATTTATCAAGATTTTGTATTAGACAGAATAGACCAGTTAATTAGTTATTAAAAATATACACCTTAGGCCAAAAAATTATTTTACAAAAATTATCGTAAAAATTGTATATATAATTGTATGCATAATAATATACATAATCCACAGTAAAATTTTAATTTATGACAGGTTTACAACTTTTCCCCCCATAAATAAATATAATTTACGGAATACTAAATTATTTTTGTATATATTTATTTTGTATATATTTATAAGAAATGATTTAGTAAAGCTTTAACAATCAACAAGTTTTCATGCGATTAATTAAGATATGTAATTAAGTTGCACTGATTTTTATTTATTTCGCAAAATCTTTCGCTTAATGAGATGGCCTCCACCAATGCTGTCTAAATTTCGCTTCAAAAACTTCCCTAAAATTAATTTTGATTGTACACTTTTCATATTTTCCATTGGTATTAAAATCTTTTTTTGCGTATAATTTTTGCAGATAATATTGTTTAAAATTATCGCTGGTGTAAAAATAGATTCATTAAAACGATGATTTCGTTCAAAAAGAGAGTAACTTAAAATCTGATGACATGCAGCTGATGAGTCTATCCAACATATAAAGAAAAATTAAAATAAATGTAAATTTAAAATTAGTTCATTTAAAACAAGAGATAAAAATAATTAGGCTGAGTATTATAAGTCTTTACTAAACTTAAATGTAAATTTTAGCCGGATGGCTAATAATGTTTTGCCTACAGAGTCAATTGTGGTCAGATCGTTCATATGACTGGTATATAATATATTGGCTTGATACGGCCGGTTCCGACTAATAAACAGCTTATGGTATCTATCTGTCTATAAATATACCAAGTTTCAATAAGATAACTTTAAAATTTAAGTGTTAGTTAGCGTTGCAACGACAGGTGTTGATACTGATTATTAATATACATACATATGTATATTCGATTAATTTTCGAATATCCAAGAGTAAGAGGTTTTGGGAATGGTTTCGTTCCACTAAAATGTAATTATGAATGGGAAAGCGGAATTACCCTGGTATATTCGAATTCCACGTATCGTATTGGAACGTGAAAACATAGTATAAGTCGCCTGGATATTTTTCTTATTTGTTGTTTAGTTGTTTAAATAATTTACACGTCGATCTTTTAAAATATCGAAATTTTGCTGGAAACATCGAAAACAGTTGAATAAACAAGAAATTTATGAAGTAAACTTAAATTTAATTTCTTTGAATATTAAGAACAAAAATCTAGATTAATTTCTTACAACTTATTTAAATTCACATCGTCCATAGAGCACACACTATACTGTAGGGATTTTACACGATTTTATGATTTCTTGGTGACAATTTTGATATTTTATTATATGAATTGCGAATACTTGTTAAATTTTTTTATGTAATACTATAAATACAAATTAAAAATATGTATTTAAAATTTGGATTGTAACAGCAAAACAAATATAATTCTGTTTAATTAAAGAAACGTCGATGTTGTCCCATCTCTGTTAAAACTATATTAAACTTAAGATGACGCTTTTAACCAGTGTTGGCAAATTTTCGTTACATGAAAAAGCTAAAAAATTCTACAAAAAGAATAAAAATAGCCTAAATAGCTTAGTGCCAAACTTTTAAGTCGCCCTCATGGATTTCGTTCTACAAAGCTCTATAGTACTAGTACTCTATAGTACTCGATCCACACAACAAACACAAAGGATCAATCGGGCTGATCGATGAATATGTGGCAATAAATAATGTTTAATGCCACCTCTTATTGGCAGAGTTTTCGTGAGACAGATGTGTTT
>JBAMBR010007169.1:0-46784 GCA_037044475.1 Zaprionus obscuricornis
AGCATCAGTCTCTTTAGCTCATACTCTTAACCTCTCACTCTCTCTCTCTCTCTCACTCACTGCCTTACCACCTTCAATTTGAAGGCAGAAAATTTTTTAGCATTAAGGTAATTAATATTTACCTCTCATTGTTTTTATTTTTTGTTTTCGTGGCCAAAAACTTTTCTGATTTTTCTGTTATTCTTTTTTTCTACCGCGCTTGTTTCTGTTGTTGTTATTGTTGTTGTTTTCCATCTCGCTGCGCGCAGACTTACAAATTACGCACTAATTAAGCGGCTTCTGCTGCTGCTGCTGCTTTTGTGGCTGCTGCTACTGTGGCTGCGGCGACCATTTCTCAAAGTCCTTGGCTCACTTAAGACACAACACAACCTGAAGGACCAAAAGGACATTGGCTCAATTCTTTTCTTTTTTCTTTTTTTTTTTGGTTTTTCTTTTGTGTTTTATTCGCCTGTCTCTTCTTTTTGTTTTTGGGGTCAGCTCAGCCTTGGCTTATGCTGATCAGCACGAAGTAGCCAAAAGAAGAACAAAACTTGCAACGCGCTTTGCAGTTGGCGACAAAAGTTAATGTGCATAATTAATTTGCTTTTGCACTTTGTCGAGACGAGACAAAATGGAAACGTGACAAGATGAGTTGCGCAAGACAGAGAGAGACAGAGAAAGAAAGAGACACAAAGATTTTCTTGTGTGTTTTGCCTTTTGTTTTATTTTTTGTTGCTGTTACGCTGTGTTTTTTTTTTTTTTAGGCATAAATCAAATTGAAGTGAGCTGTCGACGCTATTCAAATAACTAAGTACAGTTCACTCTTACACTGCCGCTGTCTCTCTCTCTCTCTCTCTCTCTTTGCCCTACACAGTCTCCCTTTCCACACTCAATCTCAATCTCCCCATGGGGAAGACCTAATGAAACGTGAGGGCGTGGCAATTAATGCTGGCAAGTAGCGGCACGTGAGTCACGAAAGCCGCAGCTGTTGGCAGCAAGTTACGGCAAATTCATCATACGCACTGTATAACATTTTTAATTGGCTGTGAAATTAAATTTCACCCAACGCACACCTGACGTTATCCACTGACACAGCACTGCCAACTTGAGGGAAAAGGCAAAGAGATATTAGAGAAAGAGAAAGTAGCAGCAAAGGGGCATAGCTTAGTTCTATGTATAGGCGCAGACGAAATTCAATTGGCATAACATTGTGCGCAATAAACAACTTCATTTGGCAAATTTACTACCAGATAATTGAATAGCTTCCAGCAGCGACATAGACAAAAAAAAAAAACTCAATGATGAAGCAGCAGCAGCAGCAGAAAAACACACATTCACACACACATACAGACAGACAGACAAACAGTGTTGGCTTCTTCACATGCTCAACTCGTATAACATGCAAATGCCAAATTCAATAAACTCAATGCCAGGCAACAAATAGACCAAATTATTGTACAACATACAAACAAACACACGTGAAAGTATGTTAGAGCAAGAGTGAGAGAACGAGAGAAAGAGAGACAACAAGTGTACAAGGCAACAAAGACAACGAGACAACTCACTGTGCCACTTAGAGCACAATAACAACAACAACAAAAATACCCAAAAAAAAAGAGGAAAGAAAAAAATAAACGAAAACTCATTGCCATTGCCACATCTATTGCTATTTCGGTTTGCCCCTTAACCCTCCCCCACCCCTCCCCCCCTCAAAGTTTTTCTGTTGCTATTTTGCTGTTACAGTTACTGTTGCTACAGTCAGTGGCAATAGCAAGTAAATTGAACGTCAAAAGTGCGTGCAATTGGCAGGCATATTGCGAGCTCTCTTCACCGATAGATTTTTGTGGCCATAAGTCGATGAGGTCGTATGCGTGATGTGAGTACATTTAAGAGAAAGAGAAAGAGAAAGAGAGAAAGATATATATAGATAGACATTGGCATAGCAGCACAGCGGCAAGCCAAGTCAAGTAATACACACGTAGAGCATGCAAAAATGTTTCTTTAAAATAGCATGAAGCCAACTTCAGTCATAAGCCATAAGCGTTGATGTCTTTCTCTACTGCTAATGCTTCTTCTTCTTCTTCTTCTTTGCTTACTTACTTCCCTGTTTTTTTTTTTGCGCGCGCGAAAATTGAATGTTAAATTTTTTGCAGAAAATCATATAAGAAAATTGAACAAAAAAAAAATATATAATGTAGTGTAGCATGAAATTTATTTTTATTTTTATTTTATTTTATTAATTTTTCTTATAATTATTAAGAATTTACTTTCGAATTGTTTAAATATTACTTAAATTAATATTTTTAAAATTTTGCATTTGCATAAAATGTATTATTTTTGTGTTATTTATATTTCTCATAATTATTAAAAATTTATTTAGAAATTTTTTTAAATGTCACTTAAATTAATATTCTGCTGTCTGCATAAAATTCAAAATTTATTTTTATTTCTCATAATTATTAAGAATTTACTTAAGAATTTTTTTTTAATATTATCAAAATTAATATTTTTAAAATTTTGCATTTGCATAAAATTTGTTAATTTAATTTAATTTTATTTTAATTATATTTCTCATAATTATTAAGCATTTATTTTATAATTTTTGTAAAATATTGCTTGAATTAATATTCTACTGTCTGCATAAAATTTGAAATTTATCTTTAATTTATTTTTATTTCTCATAATTATTAAGATTTTTTTTCTTCGAAATTTTTTGAATATTGTTTAAATTAATATTCTGCAGCCTGCATAAAATTTTTATATTTATTATATTTTAATTCACATAATATTTAATTATTTATTTTGAACACTCATTAAACGTCATTAAAATTAATATTCTGCTGCCTGCATAAAATGAAATTTATTTTTAATTTATTTTTATTTCTTATAATTATTAAGAATTTTTTTTTTTGAAATTTTTTAAATATTGTTTAAATTAATTTTTTATAATAATTAAGAATTTATTTCAAAATGTTTTAAATGTCACTTAAATGAATATTTTGCCGTCTGCATAAAATTTGAAATTTATTTTTAATTTATTTTTATTTTTTATAATTATTAAGAATTTTTTTTTTGAAATTTTTTAAATATTGTTTAAATTAATTTCTTATAATAATTAAGAATTTATTTCAAAATGTTTTAAATGTGACTTAAATGAATATTTTGCCGTCTGCATAAAATTTGAAATTTATTTTTAATTTATTTTTATTTCACATAATTATTAAGAATTTATTTTGAATTTTTTTTTTTTAAATATTGTTTAAATTAATATTCTGCAGCCTGCATTAAATTTTTATATTTATTATATTTTTAATTCACATAATAATTAATTATTTATTTTGAACACTCATTAAACGTCATTAAAATTAATATTCTGCTGCCTGCATAAAATTTAAAATTTATTTTTTTAAATATTTTTTCCATTTTATTTTTAATTCCCATAGTTAATTAAGAATTTACCTCAGAATTTTTTTTATTATTGCTAAAATTAATATTAAGCTGCCTGCATAAAATTTTATATTTATTTTTATTTTTATTTCTCATAATTATTAAGAATTATTTTGATATTTTTAAAATGTCGCTTAAATAAATATTCTGCTGCCTGCATAAAATTTATAACAAAGAATTTTCGAATAGACAAATGAAGTATAATAAAATTAGCAATAGCTTACAATTTTCTTTAGCTCATATTATTAATAATTTTTGATAGTTTTACATATCATTTTACCAGCATTATAAGAATCTACATTTATCTATACAGAAATTTGCAAGGGTATCAAATATTTTTTATACTTTTATAGCACAACATTATTATTTTTTTCTTTTTTTTTGCTGTCGTTTTTATTGAAGCGAAACTTAAACTTGCGATAAGACATTTCAACATTTTGTTTTTCTTTATATTTTATATTTACTTTTCGTTGTTGAATTTGTTTTTTTTTTGTTGATATTTGTTTCGTTTTGCTTACTGCACAGTCATAGCTCATGGGAGGGGGGGGAAGGCCAGCGATCCGACGATGCCTATTAATAAATATCCCAATTGGGAATTACCACTTACAGCTCAGCCTCAGCCTTAGCCTTAGCCTTAGCGTTAGCCGCAGCGTTAGATTTAGCTTACGCTACGCTCAGTTGAGTTCAGCTGAGCTGACCAAAAAGTTTTTTTTTTTTTTTTTTTTTTGTGGCTCTTCAGTCCGAAATTGCGTCACATTTATCAGATGCGAGATGACGATGTTAAGCAAATGGTCGAGCCGTGGCACTGTTTAAGCGCCATCGAGGGACACAAAATGTTTCGCCCCTAAGTTGTGGCAAGTTGCGTTCACTGACGCAGCGGCGTATGTAAAAAAGCCTCAATGAAAAATATTTTTTTTTTTATCTTTTGTTGTTGTTGTTGTATGTTTGACAAAATGTGAGAGATTTTGATTTTGTTTGGCTGAGAAGCTCGTAAGTATTTCTCACACTCTATCTCTCTATTTCTCTATCTCTATCTCTGTCTCTCACATACTCTTTTGTCTGTTTTCCTATGTGTTTTGAGTTCTGGGCAATGTATGTTTGAGTATTTGGCTGTTGGTAGCTATGAGGCATGCTACATTTGGTTGCACATATGTAGAGTTGTGCATTCGGTTGGCTTTAAGCTCTTTGCATGTTTTGGCTGCGGTTGTCATTGCCAATGTCGTTGTTGCTGCTGTTGCAGTTGTTGTTGTTGCTGCTGTTGTTGCTGTTGTAGCTCATAAATAATTCAAATAATTTACACGCTTACTTAAACGTTCACTCTGCACATGCATGTGTATGTGTCTGTGTGTATATGCGTATGGCATGTGGGTGGGGCATACCACATTATGTGGTTCATTGGTTTGTGCCACACGCCATCATACTCCTCACACGCTGCACACGCTCAACACACACTTTCAACGCTGCAAAACGCTGCCAACGAAGCAACGCTGCCAAAGCCGAAGCATAGCAATCAACTAGGACCGTTGGATGCTGCTTTTACAGTTAACTAAAGTGAACTCAACTAAACTTTTTTTCTCTTGCATACAGTAACACACACACATAGACACATAGACACAGACACATACGCATACAGAACTGTTGTTGGTTTTTGTGGTTTTTGCATTTTCATATCATGCTTAAATATTTTACAGCGATTTTCAGCTGCACTTGTTGTAGTTGTTTTTGTTGTCACTGCAGTTGTTGTTGCTGTTGTTGTCTCTACAGTCGTTGTTGTTGTTTTTGCTATTCTTGTTGCTCATAAAAATAGCAAAAGCTGTTGAATTTTATGATATCAAAGCCCTGTTTGAAGCCACTAATGACATATAGTATACCCTTTGCTTCAGGTATATTAGCTATAACTAACATTTTTAGGATTTTATATAAAATATAAATATATTATATATATATATATATTTATTATGAGTATAAATAATTTAAAAAAAAAAAATTAATGTATAAATAAATAAAAATAAATAAATAATAAATATAAAATAATTTATGAATTTTATATTTAAATATTTAAAATAAATATAAAATATTTATTTTTAGAATTTTGTACAGATCGTAAAGCTGCCATAGCTATCAGCATCTATTGCCTTGTAGTGGCATATAATATTTATGTTTTTTAAAAATAAATAAATACTTAAATAAATAATTAAATAAATAAATAAATAAAAAAAATAATTAAATAAATAAATACAGAAATAAAGAAATAATATATAAATTGTATATTTAAATATTTAAAATAAATATAAAATATTTATTTTTACAATTTTCTACAGATCGTGAAGCTGTCATAATGGCATATAGTATACCCTTTGCTTTGAGTATATTAGCTTTAACTAAAATTTCTTGGAAATTATATAAAATATAGATATACATACTCGTATATTTATTATGAGTATCCGCTCTTTGCTTTCTTAGCTTGCAAGGTGCATAAAAAGTTAAAGATAATGAAAATTGCCTTCAGCTTGCATAGCTGCAAAAATTTCTAATGCTGCGAAGAAAATGTGACAAGCGTCCCTAAAGTATATAAATGCTTAAACTATATCAAGAGCAGACTACAAATCTTATTGTCTGCCTGTCAAATCCGAAGCTACATTTAAATAAAAATAAGCCGCAATATTATAACTTTATCAAAAGCTGCCATAGAAAATAATCAATGAAATTAGAGTTCATTATATGCAAAACTTTTTGATGTAGCTTGCAAGCTAATGAAATTTTTGCTGCAGATTTATTATTAACTTCTTGTTTTGAACTCTTTTGCTTAGTAAAACCTTTGCTCTGTATACAAAAATATATATATATATATATATATATATATATATATATAAATACACAAATATATACGTATGTATATCGCCTTAATTATATTCGATAAAAAGTTTAATGTGTTTTTTTTTTTTGTAATTGATAAGCTTGGGTTTTACCACTTTGTGCTTGACATTTGAGCACTGAATGAGCATATTGGCAAGGTTAATGTATATGCAAGACTACAGTCTGCACAATTGTGTATATATTTTTTTTATATATATATTTAACGCATAAAGAGTAATAAAAATTCGCATTAATAAAAAAAAATTAATTTTTATTATTTTTTAAAAATATTGCCAAACAAAAATAAATCAGTACTTAGAAAATCGACAAAGCGTTCAGAACTATATATGTGAAAAATTGAGAATTTTCAAAAATTAAAGTTGCATTTTCATAAAATAAAAAACTTCAAAATGCAATATGTAAGTGAAACAAAGTCACTTGTCTGTAAATGTATGTTTGTTGCACTTGTCAATATTATTTATTCAACGTCATTTGGCGGTGCTTATTTATACTTGTATAGTGTTTATGAATGCAGTGGTAAGTTAAAACACAATATAAATAATTTAAAAAAATTAATATATAAATAAATAAAAATAAATAAATAATGAATATAAAATAATTTATGAATTTTATATTTAAATATTTAAAATAAATATATAAAATATTTATTTTTACAATTTTCTACAGATCGTGAAGCTGGCATTGCTGTCAGCATCTATTGTCTTGTAATTGCATATAATTTTTGTTTTTTTTTTTTTTTTAATTAATAAATAAATAAATAAATCAATAAATAAATAAATAAATAAATAAATAAAAATATAAATAAATAAGGAAATTAATAAATAAATAAATAATTAAATAAAGAAATAATTATATAAATAAATATATAAAAAAAAATAAATCAATAAATAAAGAAATTAATAAATAGAAAAATAATTAAATAAATAAATAAATAAATAAAGAAATAAAGAAATAAAGAAATAAAGAAATAAAGAAATAAAGAAATAAAGAAATAAAGAAATAAAGAAATAAAGAAATAAAGAAATAAAGAAATAAATAAATAAAAATATAAATAAATAAAGAAATTAATAAATAAATAAATAATTAAATAAAGAAATAATTATATAAATAAATAAATAAAAAAAATAAATCAATAAATAAAGAAATTAATAAATAGAAAAATAATTAAATAAATAAAGAAATAAAGAAATAAATAAATAAAAAAAAGAAAATAAAGAAATAAAAAAATAAAGAAATAAATAAATAAATAAATCAATAAATAAATAAATAAAAAAAATTAAATAGTTAAAAAATAATTAAATTAATAAACAAATAAACAAATGAATAAATCAATAAATAAATAAAAATAATAATTAAATAACTAAATAAAGAAATAAAGAAATAAGGAAATAAATAAATAAATAAATAAATAAATAAATAAATAAATAAATCAATAAATAAATAAAAAAATCAATAAATAAAAAAATAATTAAATAAATAAATAAATTAATTAATTAATTAATAAATAAATAGATAAATAAATAAATAAATAATAAATATCTAATTATTATATAAATTTTATATTTAAATATTTTAAATAAATATATAATTTAATTTGTTTAATTAATAATTTTTTTTTTTACAATTTTCTACAGATCGTGAAGCTGCCATTGCTATCAGCATCTATTGCCTTGTAGTGGCATATAATTTTTATATTGCCCTACGACTTGTCTGGCGTAAACATACAAGTATAATACCTTGGATTATTCTTACTTTATTATGTCTATTCTATAATGTTGGCATATATGTTTGTGGAAATTGCCTGCACAATCTCGTACTATGGTATCATATACCCAATTTCTTCTATATCAGTAAGTTAATAACATTATATAACAAATGTAAGCATATTATGATTTATAATTCATTCAAATAGTTGTACAAGTCTCATCGGTATTCTTAATGTGTAATTCGTATAATCATTTGCGTACTAAAAATGATTTAACACGCTACAAATATGAAAGAAAGGAAGAGGAGGAAGATGGTTGTAAAGTGACAACTCCACGTACACATTATATACCACCTGGATCAGATAAGACAGCTGCGGATTATGTTACTATTGGTTGGAGGCCAATAACATCACCCGAATCGGAAGATTATGTGCCACCGGAAACTCCAACAGAATTAAAAACGCTTGAGGAAAATGAAATTTATACAGTATCTTGAAAATAGAAAACAATAAAAAAAAAAAAAATACATAAAAAAAAAAATACAATTACATTTTTATAATTATTATTATGCAAATAATGTAATTGTTTTGAAATATTCGTATAATTATACGTCATGGTTTCCCATTATCACAATAAAAAATATTAAAAAATTTCTATAAATTTTTTTTATATACAATTATGCGGGCTTATCAACATTTGTTTTATTCGCTAATTTCCATATTTGTATACCCTGTAATTTTTAAAAATGGGTATATACATTTTATGCAAATGTGCGTAACAGGCAGAGAGAGATGTGACAGAGCGAACTTTTTAATCAGATTTTTTTTTTCGATATATAATTAGACTTTATATTTGATACAATTATATTTTTTTCAAGGGTACAGGATATTTTACTGTCGGGTAGCTTTTCCTACTTGTCTTTTTTTAGGTTATTTTTTTCAAATCGAACTTTTACAATCTGAAATTGTGAAGGTTAGGCCATTATGTGTAATTATATGCTGAGATACAGGGTATTTAATAGTCGACTATGATCTAGCTTGTTTATAAATTTTGCTTAAATTTATCAAAAATATTTGTGATTTTGTATTTTTTATTTTTTATTTTTTATTTATTTTTTTTTTTATTTTTTTTGCCAGTCTATGCTTACAACTCATGCGTAGAGCAACAGCATTATTTCAATCATGGGTAATCATCTAATATGGGGATTATGGGTAACGGCATTTAGTATTATGTATACAATACCGTTATTAATGCAAACATTATATATGTACGATGATCTGGAATCAAAAGGTATTTATATAGATTTTTTTTATATATGTTGAATATTATTTATATTTCTTTTCATATTTCAGCATTAATTATTTGGTTTTGGATAAAAATGACGGGATATGTTGCAAATATAGCGCTTAACATATATGTCTTTTGGCGTTTACAACATATGGATCATAAAGCTATAACGGGATGGTTATTTTTTACATTTGTTTTCGATATGTTCAGATTTATTGATTTGTTTTTTATAACAATGTATAGCTATGAAAGTATTTGCGTACATTTTGGTTTATACGGTATGAAAATACATATATGTACATTGTACATGCATAATTTCATAAATTATGAAATTGAATTTAATTTCAAAATTTATTTACTCTAATTCACAGTATATATATTTTTCTCGATGGGCATAATGAATGCAGTATGGAATGAATTAAACAAAGCGGAAATGAAAAAAAATAATGAACCAAAAACTGATGATCCTCCATCATATGATGCCGTCTGTGGAACTGATAATCATATGTAAATTCTTATTCTCAATAATATATTTTATTACATATATATATGTACATATATGTATATATGTGTTTTTGTGTGTGTCATTGAATAAAAATACTTATAATTCTATGAGTAAAAGCTAATGCTGTGCTTATCAGACGCCATGTACACTTGGTATACAATAATAAAAATTTTTTTCGTAGATTTATGATTTATAATCAAATCGATTAATATTCTTGGAATATATATGTATAAATTGTAAAGCATTAATCTTATAATACGTCAAAGAAACTTTGTCATAATCGTATTAAGCAGAAATTATGATTTAAAAGAAACAATTTACATACAGTGACTCACAAAGCTTATGTGACCCAATTTATATTTTTTTTAGATATAAATGAGCATAACTCTTAAAAAAAAAAGATATTACAAAAAAAAAAACCTAGAATGATTTGTGAAAAAAGGTTTCGTAAAAAAGTTCCCTGTTATAACAATTGAAAAACATCAATTTGAGCTTAAAACAGCATGAAAAAGGACGGGAAATATCCGATATGTATATATCCCATATGGGGTATAGTTAAGGCTATCATTTATATATCCATATTCCAAAACAGATTTGAAAACAAGTGCAGAAAATCTTCAAGTAAAATTTTCAGTGTCCCTGATAAACACTGATAAATTGTTCAAAAAAATTGTTACTTTTCTGCAAATCTTGGAAGCTATGAGTATTTCGCAAATTGCACATTCAAAAAACTTCCAGCCTAGCAACAACTGTCACTAAAATACAGACAATATATATGACACATGTATATAGGAACACCGCCAAGCATCACAGTTGGCTTTAATTGCTTATCCTGCAGCTCTATATTGGGCTTCCTCAATACTTATGAATGTCTGCTTGTTGTTTAAATTTTAACTCATCTGAGAATGTCATATGATTCTAGAGTCTGAGATCGTTTTGAACATGATCCGTTATGAATATCAGGCAAAATATTTCAATTTCTATTATTGATAAAAAAAACTTCTTGGCCCTATATGTTGGATGTTTAGACTGTAAAATAATATGACGTCAAAATTTGCTATTCTGTTGTTTACATTCTTACACATAATGTTTCTCTCCCTGGGTTTCTCTCCCTCTTTCTCACTCTATCTCTCTCTGTGTCTGTCTGTCTTGCTGTTAACTGTTTTTACTTTCTCTTTCATTGCTCTTAAAGACTAATGTTCGCTCTTTTTGGCAATGTTTACACATTACGGAGGCATTGACCAGTCTATATTGACCCGTTGCTTGAAACGAATGTTTTTGGAAAATTTACAAGCAATATTTGTTATTGTTTTTCTTTAATTAAACACTATTGAAAACTTGTAGTAGCATCACGTAAACATTATGAAACACATCAAGCTCTTGGGACTTGACATACCCGTCATCAATATGTTATATTTGACCGCCTATTGGGGAATCGTTTGTAGTGAATTTTATATGAAAATTGTGGATGGTAAGTATTTCTGTTTATAGCGTTGATAACACGCTATAGATTGTTTGTTTATATAGACAAATAGATAGACAAGTATGACGTCATAAGAACATACATACATACATCGTTATCATGCTTTTCTATTTCTTACTATATATAGATATAAATACATGGACTTGGGTGTGGAGTATAATTTATGCAGTTAACATAATTCTAAATCTTGTTGTCTTTTCGCGCATACTCGGAAGCGATACTGTGGACTATTTGTTATGGTTTCTATTTACATTTGTATTATTTTTGCTTAGGATTTCATACAATTATAGACCAGAAAAGGAAATACAATTATATAACATTATTATAGATGGTAAATTTTAAAATTTTTTCATCATTATTTTTTTTTTTATTTATAAAAATTTTATTTATTTTTGCAGTTTATATATTTATTTCAATCATACTTTTGGCAATAGTTCATATGAAGTTTAAACATTTGAAAGTGTGTGCAACTAGTCATATGGCAAATACTGTAGCAGCAGCAACAGCAACGGAAATCCCAGAACCATCAGCACCAATACTTGAAGAAAATTTTAATGCATTTAATAGAACGGAATTAATAAAGATTATTGAACCGAACACAGATGATCCTCCATCATATGAATCTGTTTGCGGAACTAATAATAATACGTAAAGTCCAAATGAATAATGTATTTTATTACATATATGTAAGTGTGTGTATTTGTGTTATCAAAAAATAAAATTTATACATATTTCTATGAATAAAAACAGATGCTGTGCTTATCAGACACTTAGACTTATAAAATAATAAAAAAAATTTTTCGTAGATTTATGATTTATAATAAAATTGATTAATAATTCAAGGAATATATATATATATATATATATATATATATGATATATATATGAACTTTTTTTTATGTTAAAGAAACTTTGTCATACTCGTATGACACAGATTATGATTATTATAATTTAAAGGAATTAATTTCTATATGTGCTCGCTGGATGCTTACACTGCAAAATACTTTGACGTCAAAAAAAAAACTCTTTGTTCTCTTGTTCATATTCTTTCTCATCATCGTCTCGCTCTCGCGCTGACTGTTGCTCTTAGAGACTAATATTAGTGTTCGCTCTTTTTTTACAATATTCATACATTGCTGCAACATTGGCCAGTCTATAGTGAACCGTCGCTTGAAGCGAGTGTTTTTAGAAAAAATTCGCAAGCAATTTTTGTTGTTGTTTTTTTTTCATTTCATATTATTATTATTATTATTTGTATAATATTATTTGAAAAAAAAAAAACTTGTAAACATTATGAAGCCCATTAAACTCTTGGGACTTTGCATTCCCGTCATCAATGTTATGTATTTGACCGTCTATGGGGGAATCGCTTATAGTGAACTTTATACGAATAATGTTGCTGGTAAGTGTTTGTATTTGTGTTTGTTTTTTTTTTTTTCTTAGCGTTGATAACATGCTAAGGGAAATGCCAGACAAATATGACGTCAGTACATCATATATATATATATATATATATATTTATTATGCTTTCTTTTTTTCTTCTTACATACATGTAGATATAGATACATGGACATGGGTGTGGATTGTAACCTATTCGATTAATATAATTTTAAATCTTGTTGTCTTTTCGCGCATACTCGGGAGGGATGCTGTGGACTTCTTATTATGGTTTCTATTTACAGCCGTATTACTTTTGCTTAGGATCTTAACCAATTATAGACCAGAAATTGAAATACAAATATACAATATTATTGTGGATGGTAAGTATTTGAAATTCTTTCATTATTATTTTTTTTTTATATATATATTAAAATTTTATTTATTTTTTTTTTTTTTTGCAGTTTATATATTTTTTTCAATCATACTTTTGCTAAGAGTTCATATAGGGATTAAAGATTTGAGAGAGTCTAGAAAACGTCGTATGGCAGCCGCAGCAGCAGCAGCAAAGAAAAATCCAGAACCGTCAGCACCAACACTTGGCCAAAATGTTAATGAAGCTGTTGAAATGGAAAATGTTGCCTTACATACCGCACCTGTGATTGTGAATACAACATATGTTAATGAACGACCTTATAATACACATACAACTATCTGGTGTTGGAATACACCAAGTCCATATTATCATACACATTATCATGATCATGGCAATAGCTCTGGTGGCTGCTGTGGTGGTGATGATGGTTGCTGTGCTGGCGGTTGTTGTAATTGTGATGCTGGACATTCTGGTGAAGATGGTAGTGGTGGTGGTTGTTGTGCCGGAGGTGATGCGAATGATGGTTGTTGCGCAGGTGGCGAAGCTGGTGATAGCGGTGATTGCTGTACTGGTGGTGGCGCTGGTGAAGGTTGTTGTGCTGGCGGAGAAGGTGGTGGTGAAGATTGTTGCGCTGGCGGTGGTGGTGAAGATTGTTGTGAAGGTGGTTGCGAAGGTGGTGACGGCGGCTGTGACGGTGGCGATGGCGGTTGCGAAGGTGGTGACGGCGGATGTGATGGTGCTGATGGTTGCGATGGTGCTGATTGTAATATTGATTAATGTTCAAAAAAAAATATATATATTTTATAAGTCTCAGTACTAGACTTAAGGTACTACCTCAAGCTGCTAACAAGTGCATTTAAATATATTTTATATACAAATACATATATATATATTTATATATATATATGGTATATAAATGCTTGACTGAATCACATCGAATACTAGGAAATAAAAAAAAAATAAAAATAAAATGTTACAAAACAAGTTTATTGTCAGAATTAGTGATCAAGCCAATTAGAATTTATGAATGCTTTGCTTATTGTTTATCAATAATAAAAATATACATATATTTATTGAAATGTAAATGTAAACAATTATTTAATAAGATCTTACAAAAAATTTGTTGCTACTACAAGTTTGTGTTTTTTTCACATAGCGTCGCTGCGCGTTCAACAGCATTCAGCTTTCTCTCTCTCTCTCTCAGCTGCATAATTTGAGTATGCTCAGTGGAACATATTGTCTGTTTACTATATGTACATATATGCATATACGTTCCACAGCACATGTTCGCTCACTGAATTCTTCGTCTTTTGTTGATGCGCCGCGCTTCTTTTATCTTTCTCTCGCTCTGTCCGTCGCATGCTCACGTTTACGCTCACTGAGCGTCGTCACTCACTTTTTTTTTGCGTTTTTGCTGCTCGCTTTGTGCGCTCTGCCTAATAGACAAGTATGTAGAGTGAACGACAGTCTGCGGTCAACTCTCGTGCTGCACGCGACTGGCCGCATTTTGCGTGGTACGGGTGATTTTTTTTCTTTTGTGATTGTTGTTTTACGCATTTTGAAATTTACGTTCCACAAACATGTCAGACTTGTCTGACATGAAAGTATTGGCATTAGTTATTGGTATAATTAATTGGATATACTCAGTATGTTATATGGGAGCAGCAGCCAAAGCAGTAAGGAAATCAGAAAGCGAACGTATGTAAATAATCTAAAAAAAAAATTTAAGAAATGTCTACTAAAAATAATAATAATAAATAATTTTTCTAGCTGGAGGTCAATTTATTTTTATTGTATTATATTGTATAAATATGATAATGAATGGTTATCTGTCTTTGACTGTATTATGTAAGGATGTCCAGGTAATCTTACTATGCTTGCTCGGTTATACGCCTATTATATTTTTGTCTCGGATCTTTGTATATCATGATCCTATTGGTATTTTCGTTAACGGTAATTATACATTATCATATCTCTTATCTCTTATCTATTTATTATATTAAATTAATATCTTTGTTTTTCTTATACAGTTTATATACTTCTGACGTTGATATTTTTTGGAACTCTACTCTATAAAATGGATAAATTTCCGCAAAATGCACGTTCACCACGTGTAAATGTTAGTCCTCCAAGGCGTGCAAATCCTAATGTTCGAAACAATAGGCCAAAAACACGATTTGTACCAACTTCTACACATACATATCGAACTAGAGTATATCATACAAATTCTAGTAATCCAAATTCATATGGTTGGCGGGAACATACAGCACCAGAATATTTTCCACAATTTGAAACATCGTTTGGTAAATTTGATAACATTTTTACGAATTTTCCAAATGATGATTGCGAAAGAGGTGAACGTGGTGGTGGAGATACATTTTTTGGTGGTGGTGGAGATTCTGGCGGTTTTGGACGAGATTATTTCTTTAGTGGCGGTGGTGGAGGTGGAGGTGACTATGGCGGCGGTGATAATGGTGGTGGAGGTGACTATGGCGGCGGTGATAATGGTGGTGATTATGGCGGCGGTGATTACGGAGGTGGAGGTGACTATGATGGTGGAGGTGATTATGGCGGCGGTGACTCTGGAGGTGGTGGAGGTGACTATGGCGGCGGTGGAGACTCTGGTGGAGGTGGAGGTGACTATGGCGGCGGTGGAGGTGACTATGGCGGCGGTGGAGACTCTGGTGGTGGTGGAGGTGACTATGGCGGCGGTGGAGATTCTGGTGGTGGAGATTATGGAGGAGGTGGCGATGATTAGATCTTCTCCCCCCCCAACATTTATAAACCAAATGCCTTATGAAACAAATTACCTCCAAAAAAGGGAAACTTAACATGCCTTAAAACGCTTTTATATAATAATGTTGTTTATGTGTGCTTATACGCTTTTGTTATACATATATATGTATATGTATATGTAATTTATTGTAGCTATATTTATGTATGTACAAATAAAAAAAAAAAACAAAACGAAAATACTGCCAAAAAAAAAAAAAAAAAATTGTTATGTACAAAATTCACTATATTTTTTTTTATTGTGGAACGCAAGTGTTGGAGCTCGCATGTTGTGGTACTAACTCTCTCACATTGTATGGAATTTTTGTGCGTTCTGCCTCCTTCATGCTCGCACGCGCGACTCCCCTTGTCTAATATAGAGTAATGCTGGAACTTACATTGACGAAAGTCAATGTTTTCTACAAGTATCTTGCTCTCTCTCTCGCACTCTCTCTCACACACTGCTTAACATCAAAGAAACAACATAAGAAGCGAGCAGACATACGTGTGGAACGCAAGTGAATGGTCCAACGGTTTATTTCTACACTTTTATTACCAAAATTAATATTCTATTAAAATGTTTATATACATAGATAATATAGAAAACTCTGTGATAAACAATGAACAAATATAAAATAAAATAAAAACATTTGATTATTCACTAAGAGTATTTAGCAAATTAATATTACTCTTTATTTATTTTTTTTTTTTGCAAAGTAAATGCGTTCCACTCACAGCACGTGAATACTCACCGCAATTAGATTCTTCTAACTGGCACGCTCACTCAAAATTGCTCTCGCTCTCGCTCTTACTCTCACTCTCGCGCTTGCAATTGTGCGTGCTGCCCAAGTGCTGGCGGCGTTTATCATTTTTGGGAAGTCAAAAATGTAAGCAACACACCGACCGGTCAGGCAGTATGTGTTAAACACTTGTAGAGGAAACGTGTAGAATTTTTCAACGATTTTGTTATTTCTTTTTTTTTTTTATATATATTAGGATTCAAGCAATATGGCTTGGTACAAAACAATAGGAGTATTATTATTATTAATAAATATGTTAACACCGATGGTTTCTTTTGGATGGACGATCTACGATGACTTTTTTTTCTATAAATACAAAAACAGTATGAAAAAAAAAAATTCTATAAAATTCTAAAATATAAAAAAAAATTATATTAATTTCAAATTTTTTTTTTTATTGCAGAGTATTATTTAATAAGTATTATTCTATACTGTATTATTATGTTAATAAATGCTAAAGCCTTGAGAAGCCTTATGGTTAACGATAAGATATTAATATCGTTAATTATAGCTCCATTTTATTTATACTCTATAGCATTTTTATGTATCATTAAAGATGACAATTTCCTAGAGTCTTATATATACATATTGTTAAATGGTAATTATATTTTATAATTAATATTATATATAATGTTATTTTAATTTATTTATTTATTTAATTTATTTTCAATTTATTTTGAATTTCACAGTTTATAACGTTTCATCATATTTTATACTCGGCTATGTATATAACAGATTAAATGAGAATCGTAATTTAATTTCAGAGGGTAAAGCGGAAGGTATTCCCCTTTCAGAACTAACTGCAAGTAGAAAAACTTATGATATAAATTGTTAAAACTTATTGTAAATTTGTTAATTGCTGAAGAACATTATGATGCATAGAACTACAAATGATGAATTTATAAAAACTCGAATACTACCTCAACCAAATAAATGAAAATTATTATTATTATAAATGAATTTAAATTAATATTAATATTAATATGTTTATGTTTATACTAATAAATAATAATAATAATAATAATAATAAAAAAATATTTGTAATTTTGCAAAAGTGTATACAAACTTCGTGTTATATGAATTGCATTATTTTTTGCATTTTGTTTGCAACTTCAAATGGATTCCACAGCACGTGCTCGCTAACGTTTGAACTCTTAATTGTCTTTTTACTCTCTCTCACTCTTTTGTTTTTGTTTTGTCGCCTCAACTAACTTACACGCAGGCACACGCTGCTACACACACTCTCTCTCTCTCTGTCTCTCTCTCATACTTATACACTTGCACTCGCACTCGCACTCGCAATCGCACTGGCACTGGCACTCGCACTCATACTCAATCTCTTATTGTTTCTTCGTCTCAGTCGCACATTTTGCCTATCAGCATTATATTCTTTATGTCTTTGTCTGATTCTCTCACTCTCTGTGTATCTTCCACACAAACACACACACACACGTATATATATATATATTCTCTTGCAACGCTGACCAACAATATGTTCGCCAGTCTACGCTGAACCCTCGTTCTGGGCGAGCGGTCTCGGGTTCGGATTCACATTTGTTTATGTCGTAAGAGTGTATAATTTATCTGTCTATCAATCTACAACAATACAATACTATAAATACTATATATATATACAACAATCTATACTATATAATATATGTTGATACATATCTTTAATAAAGTTGTATATAGAAACGCATGCACAACAAAATGAGTGGAATATTATTGGACTTGGGCCTTGGCATTACACTCATTAATATATATTATTCAATATCATATTTTTTTATGTGGTGCATAGAATCACAACATGATTATCCACAAATTGGTAAGTTAAATATATATAATTAATATATTTATAATTATAAAAATTATTAACAGATGTTTTCATTTACAATAATTCAATTTCCATTTACATTTCCATTTCTATAATCATAATAAAATAGATATTGAGACATTTGTTTGGCTAGCTGTTTATACCTTCAATTTACTGCTCAATATATTTCTCTTTTTGCGTCTGCGTAAGAGAGATCGTTTGGCCATCATAATATGGTTCTCTTTAACGCTATTATGGTTTGTGCCTAAACTATGGTTTGGCCATAAATGGGGTTGCCGTCTAGATAAACGTGGCTCAATCTATCAGCTGGTCAATCAAATACTTGAGGGTAAATATTACTACATTTAACTCTTTATATTTTATATCAAGATTTTTTTTCTTCTTCTTCTTCAGCTTATATCTTTATATCATTGCTTGTCATGCTATGTCTGTATATATATATGCCACGTATTCTTGACAAGATGCAGCAGCAGCAGAAGTCAAAGAGAAGGCAAAGTAATGATATAAGTGCTACAGATATACAAATGATTGAGTTAATCGACAAGAGTATTGTGCAACAAACTGAGGAACAACAATTGCAGCAAACAGTGCAACTAAATGAACTTGAATTTGAGCAACAGCAACAGCAACAAAAATTGTTGCGTGAGACAAAATTGGATGAGTTAAAGCAAGAATTGCAAGAAAAACGTAAAGTGCCACAAGAATTACAGTTGCAATGTAGCAGCAGCAGCAACATTCCATATAAAGATGAAAATGTTAGTAACTTTGATTTTCATCGCACTAATGATTAGCTCAATGTACAGTTATATATATCGCTATATATATTATATATTTATATAATATATTGAGTTGAATTTTTGAACACATTCCTGCACAAAACTTAGAGTATTTATTATTATTATTATTATTTTATATATTTTTTTCCTAATTGTTTTTTAATGTTGTTTCCGTTATTTACTTAAACATTCCAACTAAACACTGACTAAGGGTTAATAGCTACAAATTTATATATAATTATATATATGTATACACTAAATGTTGTAATATTTGTAAAAAAAAAACAGAAAAAAAATTTGTTAAGTTTGGTTTATACTAGATTCTAAACTGCCTGACAATAAATACCTGTGGTATCATTGCAAAAAGCAAACAAAAAAAAAAAAAAAAAAATAATCAAAAAAAAAAAGGTAAAAAAAAATCAAAAGCAAAAAATAAAAAAAAATAATAATAAAAAAAGGTAAAAAAAATCAAAAGCAAAAAATAAAAAAAAAACTTAAACAAAAGCAAAAAAAATTCCAATTATTTTTCAACTGCAAAAAAAAACGAAAAAAAAAAACGGAAGTAAACTTTGACTAAGTTACAGTCTCTGCTTATCACTCACTGTTACACTTACCCATTCACTCTAAGCTCTCTCATTCTCTACCTTTTGCTTAGCTAGCTCTTTCATCTATCTATCTCTCTCTCTTTCTCTTTCTCCCTTGTGCTGCTATTGTATTCCCCAGCGTGCATTGTTGTTGTTTATTGGCTCAAAACTAAAAGTGAAACTGAAACGGAAACTGAAACTGAAACTGAAATTGTAGCTGATACTGAGCATTGAACGTAGAGAGCTAAGAGCTGAGCGCCAAGCACTATGCATTGACAACGCTCTCTCTCTCTGTGTGTGTGTGTGTTTGTGTGCTGATATGAAGAGCAGAGGCTAGTGCAAAGGGATTACGATCAAAGCGTTCGATTGAGTGTGTCAATAAATTCCTGCCAGTCGACCAAGTGCAGAACATTTGTTCGCCCATCAGCGATAAATAGTTGCCACACACACACAGAGACACACACAGAGAGAGACACACATATGCTCTTTCACTCCTTCACTTCAGTGTCGATGCTATGCTGCTAAAACTCAACTTGCGAATCTCTAGAGCATTTTGGCCAAAAAGTTTCGTGTGAATTTAGTGCGGCTCATTAAGCTGACCGGCAAAATGTCTTCTGCTACATCCCCTACGATGACCAACAGTCAGTCATGTGTGTAGTTTGTCTCTATTGATGTCTCTATGTATGTGTGTGTGTGTTTGTGTGTGTGGCAATAGCTTTTTGTTCAAACTTCATTATGTTGCAACAGAATGATGAAGAGGAAATTGTTTGCGCCATTGTCATTCGCAATGTCATTTGACTTAACAGACAAAAAAACGAAGAAAACGCAAACATTTCGCCGTTGATGCCACACGCATTTATCAATCTAACTCTGTCTCTCACTCTCTCTCTGTCTCTTTTGCACTCTAACTTTTATTTATTTAATTTTTTTAGCAGGCTTTAAATGTACGCGCTCATTAAGAAAATTAATGCTTGGCATTCATTAAAAGTGTCAAAGTGCGCACATTAAAATATCATATAAAACTCAAAAGCAGCATCCGTCTGTAGCGTCTCCTGTTTCAATGTCTTAACTGCTGCTGCTGCTGCTGCTATTGCTGCTGCTTTTGGCATTACGCAGTTTTTGTTGTCGTTTTATTTCGTGTCTCAATTTTATTAACAAACAAACATTAAAGATACATAAAATTGTTGACGCAGCGATGCGCGCTGCTTTGTTTTTCTTGCGCTGCTCATAAAAAGTATTACAAACACACACAGAGAGAGAGAGAGAGAGAGAGATACGAAGACACATAGACAGTTATAGTGCATGCTCGTAAAACTAAACCGCAATTCATCAGTAAATTCCTCAGTCAGTGAGTCTTTACTTTCGCTGCTTGCAAATAATTTAGTGCGCCGCCTGAAAATATGCTACAATTTTATGCGCTCATAAAATTGCCCCCCAAAAATTGTTTTTATTATATGTAATTATTGTGTTCTGGCCTTACTGTCTGTGTGTGTGTGTTTGTCTATCAGTGTATGTGTGTGTGTGTGTGTGTGTGTGTGTACTTGTCTATGTCTATGTTGTCTATATCTATGTCTATGTGTGTATGTGTCTGTATGTTGAGTTTATTGACATGCATAAAGTTGAAAATGAACTGATGATTCCTGTCAACTGCTAAAACTATCTATTCCTAGTTATTCCTATCTTCCTCTTACACTCTCTCTCTCTCTCTCTCTCTCACTCTCAGTCTTTCAGCACTTTGAAATGTTTTTTTCCCTTTTATTTCAACACATTAAATTTTAGCTCATTGTTGACTGTTAGTTCATCGCTGCTGCTGCTGTTGCTGCTACTACTGCTGCTGCTTATCTGTCGCACATTTTATAAGGGCAAATTATTAAGCTTTTTGCTTAACTTTTCAGCCATTTGAAACAATGGCACAAAGTCAACAAACTTTCAGCTGCAATTGGCCTTGCAACAGCAACAGCAGTAGCAGTGGCAGCAACCGTTGAGTGCAGCACGTTTGCCAATGTTGGGGGAGTTGATTCTATGTCACGCACTTGTACGCTCTTAATGCTTTCAAGCACGCACAAGCATACGCATGCATACACACACGCATATACAGAGTGAGATAGAGATAGAGAGATAGAGAGAGAGAGAGAGAGAGAGATATATGCAATGTATATTGTGCTGCAGGGGTTTTAGTCAGTTTTGTGAGTGCTGCGATTGCATTACAGCTTTAACTTTCTGGCTCATTAGGATGATGTGCACACTTATTAAATATATATATATATATATGTGTATGTATGTGTGCATTCATTGTAGATTTGCTCAGCTCACGTTTGCCAACAGCAGCAACAGCAGCAGCAACAACAAAAATATTTAATTAAAGTTCATTTTAATGTGTTGAATTGCTCTTCGCTTTTCGCTTTTCTTCCTCGAAATTCTCATAAAAGTCAACTCAATTTCCGACACAATGAACTGCTGACTGCTGTGTATAAATATTAGTATGGATTCGTAATAATAATAAAAGCAAGTTAAACTAGAAGAAATTCAAGTTTTATGCTTCAACTTATGTTTATGCTTTGTGTCTCTAGGCAAAGATTAAAACACTTTAAACATAATAAGTTGCCATAATTTTCAACTTAGTTTTCGTAAGTCAACTTATTAGTATGCAATTATAACAATAACAATGAGAGAGAGAGAGAGAGAGAGAGAGAGAGACTGAGAAAGAGTAAAAGGCAGCAAAATTTTCTGCTTAAGCTTAAAGTTCACATCAAATTTTAGCTAAAATTTCACTGAAAAAAAACTCAAAAAAAAAATTGTAAAATATTTCAAAATTTGCACTAAATTTTATTTTTTTTGTTAGTTTAAGCTACTTTTGCCTAATTTTTTATTAGTTACCTTATTAACTTAAATCAGCGCCACGTGTCGTATACGTAATGTGCGTCAAATAAAATAATAGTAGAAAAAAAGAAAATGCAACAATCAAAGGTTTTATTATTATAAAAATATTGAATAAAAGGAAAATGTTAAAGTGGCAGCTCACCAATAATCACGCCCCCCCCCCCCGCACTCCCCACCGCCCTTAAGGCGTGACAGCACATAAGGCAGCGGCATATAGCAAACGGCAACTTAAAAGACAATCATCACAAAGAACGCACACAAAGCGATAAAGGCAGCAAATAACTAAGCAGGGGGCGTGAGGGAGGATGTGAAATGTGGGCGTGGTTATGCTGACCAACAAATGAATGGACAGCGTAATAATTGCAGACGATGGGACGCGTACAAAATGTCACGTACTGGCAATAAACCGCTGCTAATTTACGATGCCTCTCGACCGGGTTCAAAGTATTCTACATCTCATCTCGTCTTCGTCTCTTGGCCAATAACAAAATATAAATAAAAAAAAAAAAAAAAGAAAAGGAAAAGCAAAATAAGGAAAAAAAATAAAAATCGCTCTGAAAATCAAATGGCAAACGAAGCAGCGGCGCGGCAGCTACTTGAGAAACTTGGCCACTTTGAGCAGTTGGCCAGGATAACATGAAGAAGTTGATGCCATCGTTTGGCTATGCTTGAGAATGTGGCACGTTACGGCGGCTGCATAGAAATGGCCTTCAAAATGAACGCAAAATATCGAAAATGCCAATAATGCCGCATAGTAGACTAAGCTTAATGCGCATTAGATGAAGGACGCACAGGAAATGTTACAGAGAGAGCGAAAGAGAGAGAGAGAGAGAGAGAGAGAGAGAGAGCATTGGCAAAGTCAAGCCAAAATGTTTGCGGTAAGCCTGTGGCTGTGACCATTTAACATGCTTGCCACCCCTGGCATCCAGATGCCACAGCCTGCCTGCCTGCCTGCCTGGCTGCCTGCTTGCTCTATAACAGTTGCAAATTCGACCACATTGCATTAGTCATATTAAAAACTGCTTAAAAACATTGCCATTGTTGCAAGTTGCAGGCACAAAGCGTTCAGCAAATGCAAATGAAGCTCAGCTAAAAATTTATTTTCAGCTCAGTTTTTTATCTTTTTTGTGCAACTTTATTCAAGCAGAAATGGCAAATTTTCTGTTGCACTTGAATAAGAAATGAAAATATTTCAATGCGCGCAACAAATTACTTTGCAACAGGAGGCCGCATTGCATTATTTAAGAGAATTTTTTTTCTTTTTACATTTCACTTAAATTCGAATTCGAAAATAAAAATTGCTCTTAAAAATATAATAAAAAAAAAATAGAATTTTTTTTTTGCTGTGTAGACTTGCCACAAATTTTGGCGCGCTCTCATTTTATATAAGAGTATGGCACGGTGGCATGCGCAGGCGTGACAAATGTCTACAAAATAAAATCAGCTGCTGTCGGTTTTAACCATTTGCCAGAAACGGCCACATTGAGGCAGTTTGTCAATAGTTATGCTTGGGTATAGGTTAAAGACGCATGAGCCGCCTGTGCAACAGGACAACAGCTTTAAGACCGAAAACCCCCAAAAATAATTCATGAAAATAAAAAAAAAGCAACACAGATCAAAGACTGATAACATCAAAAAAAAAATAAAATATATATTTAAATTAAAAAAATAAAAGAGTTAAAAAGTGAGAAAAAAAAATCAAAATTTAAAAACCAGCAAAAAAAATTAAATAAAAAATATACAAAATTTAAATAAAATCAAAAAAATTATATAAAAAAAAAAGTCTGAACAACAATTTAAAAATAGAAAATAAATACAAAAAAAAAAAAATATATATTTATTTAAATAAATTGTTTGCAGTGCGCGCGTAATGAAATAACAAAACGTTGAAAGGCCCGCATAATTAGGACGACAAAAAAAAAAAAAAAAAGAAACGGAAAGAAGCGGAAAAAAAATACGTGAAATCAAATACAAAATCAGCCGTTGACACGCACACAAATACAAATACAAACACACTGACAGACAGACAGACAGACAGACAGTGAGAGATACAGTGAGAGATACGAAGATTGCGGCTGTGAGTCAAGTGCGGGTTGTGTGTGTGTGGCATCAGCAAAACCAAAGGCAGTAGCTGGAGACGTGCAAAAGGCATTGTTGAGGTTGCCTTTCGACTGTTTTCTCCCCCCAAACGTCTGTCTGCCTGACCGCCATCTGTTCGCCTGTCCGCCTGTCCGCCTGCCGCCTGTGACACTCGGTATAAATATTTATGTTGACGAATTTACCTGCGGCAGAGCGTCGCTAATGAAGCGAACAAAATGAATGTGAAAGGACATAATTATGCTTATGTGTGAGTATAATGAATACTTATGCATTTTCTTTTTTTTCTTTTTATTTTCTTCGCTCAATATTTTATTTTTTTTTTAACCTGCGCTTCAAGGTCAGCTCTCAGCATCGAAACACTCAGCAAGCCATAAATTAAGCTATGAATTTAGCGTTGTGTTTATGCTGAAATTTCGCTTTCTTAGAAAATTGCTGCTATGCCAAACAAAAAATAAATAAATATGTAATGATGAAGAATAGAAAGTCATAGCATACTTTTGGGGATCAGCTGAAAAAATGCATATTAAAGCAGACCAAGCAAAAGACTTGCGCTTAAAAGTATGCAATGTTTATTTTACGCAACGCAACGCAACTCAACTTTTTTTTTTTTTTTTTTTTTTTATATTTTCAATATGGCAACTCAACTGTTCATAAATTTTTATTTATTTATTTCTTTTATTTTTTCTGTTTTTCTGTTTTTCTGTTTTTCTTTTTTGTTTTTTTTTTTTTATTTTTGCTGCTCATCATTTATGTTTTTTCGCTGTAGAAATGAAAGTCAATGCGAAGCTTTTAAACAAATATTTCTTTGTATTTATATTTATTAAATGAAAGCCTTGCAGAAAGTTATGAACTGCAACTGAAGAAAATCGAACTGCATTTATTGCCATTGCCAGCTGGCATTGCATTATTTTCTTAGTCATTGCTGTAAGTTATTGTTGTTGCCTGTTTGAGCACTCAACTAATGGGAAAATTGTATTGCAACAACAGCCGTAGGTCAATAGCTGAAGTCAAGTTTTATGGCTTGTCCGCTTCACTTGATTAGTTCAATAACGTAAAGCATAGAAAGCGAAAAGGACTAAGAATGAGAGAGAGAGAGAGAGAGAGATGCGATGCTAGGCATGAGCATTAAGTATTTGAGTATAAAATCTTGTTGCAGCACAAGTTGTTGCGAAGTTGAGTTCAGACAGTCCGACAGGCATGAACAAAGTGCAATTAGAGCATGACATTAGAAAAGTTTTGTGAAACATAGAGCGCGCGCACACAACAGTTGAGTGCAGATCGTAGTTTTGCTGTCATTGTCATCATCATCATCATCAGCTTACAATTTCTGCAGATAAAAGGCAAAGCAATAATGTGAATGATTGTCTGTGTGTGTGAGCGTGAGAGAGAGAGAGAGAGAGAGAGATAGGAAAGTTCATTTCATAAGCCGTTTAGTTGCATTAAATATTTACAAAATCCAATTTTTAGCTTACATGAAAAGTAACTCTTCATCTTCCACTGCTGCTGCTGCTACTGCTGCTACTGCTGCTGCTGCTGTTGCTGCTGTTGCTGCCGTTCATTTAGCCAACTTTAGCATATAATATACATATTTGATTAAAACATTTGCTAAATGAAAAGCCACTGCTAATTGGCAACATTGTGCGACTGTTAGACACTGCAACAATGAGTTGAGGCGGAGCGACAAAAAAAAAAGTTGCAGGCAGTTTTTGGGAAACAGCAAAAATAAAATTAAAAAAAATTTCTGTGCAACAGAACAGAAAAAAAAAAAAATGTTCAGACAAGCGCGACAGAGAGCAAAAGCAATAGAGCATAGAGACTAGATAGACAGAGATAGCATGAGAGAGAGAGAGAGAGAGAGAGAGAGAGCAGCAAAAAAAAAAAAGGAAAAGAAAAAAAAATTGAAAGAGTTGAGTCTGATAAAGATTATGCTGACACACAAAGCAAGCGAGATAGAGAAAGAGAGAGAGAGGGGGAGAGTGAAATAGAGAGAAAGAGTTAGAGAGAGAGAGAGAGAGAGAGTATGTTCAAAGCGCTAGGGGCGCACAATATGGGGGTGGGGGCGGTCGTGGTCGAGCAGTAAAGAGCAGAGTATGTTATGCCATAAAAGGCGCTGCCAGTTTCAGGCAAACATATAAAACTTTTTGTATATTTATTAGAGTATGAATTAATTCAAGTGTATGTGTGTGTGTGTGTGTGTCAGTCTGTCTGTCTGTCTGTCTGCCTGTCTGTGTGTCTGTGTATGTGTGTTAGTCATACTTCATGGCTGCGTAAAAGGATTCCTTCATATTCCACTGACTGTGAACGTTAAGCAAAAACCTCGCGCTGCTCGCTGCTCGCTGTAACTGAGGCTGAGGCTGAGCTTGACGAGATGTGTGGCATGAGCAGGACTATGCCCCACAGCGAGTTTGTTGCAAACGTCAGCAACAAAAAAAACAACAACAAAAATTTTGTACTCTTTTTTTTTTGCTGCTTCCTTTTCTTCTCATTTTTTTTTTTGGTAAATTTTTTTTTTGCTTGTCGTCCTTAACATGTTGCGGCTGCTGTTACTGTTGTTACACTCGCTCTTGTACCTTTGCACACACAAAAAAAAAAAGTGAAAAACATAGCGCTACATAGCGCAGCCTTGGCATAGAGTAACTACAACAAGCAGCAGCAACAACAAGCAGCAGCAACAGCAACAGCAGCGACGGCAGCAGCAGCAGCAGTGGCGGCAGCAACAGCAACTAAAACATGAGTAAACCATTCGCATTCATAATTAAAAACGATTCGTAAAATGCAGTCAAAAAAAAAAGTAGAAAGACAGCAACAGCAGCAGCAGCAGCAGCAGCAGCAGCAGCAACAGCAAAAGCAACAAGAAAAAAGAAGAAAAAAAAAAAAAAGCTAGAACGGCAAGTTTAACCTGCAGCGCAGCAACTGACAAACATTTAGTGTATTTATTAATAGCCCGTTGGGGCAAGGCGTTGCAGCTGTAGATAGGCGTGGCATGTGTATGTGTGTGGTTGGCAAAACGAAGGCGATTACCTTGACTATGAAAATATTTCTCACACATGAGCTGCTACTGCTGCTGCTGCTGTTTGAGCAGTCACTGCTGCTGACACTGCTGCTTGCTTTTGTCTGTGTTGCATGTTCTTAACATGCCCCTGCTTGCCACTACCCCAGCATTAACATTTTAGCCAGTCTATAGAAACAACAGACAAAAAAAAAAAAACATAGACAACAGAACAGTAGAAAAAACACACAGAACACTGAGAGAACACTGAGAGAACACAGCAGTTGGCAGCCACATTGGCAACTATGTTAAAAACAAACTAGCGAGGGTTGCTTAATAACTTTAACATTTAGCAAAAAGACTAAAATGCTTGAAAGTATCATAAGCAACACTCGCTGCAGCAGAGCTTTACACACAGACAGACAGCGAGAGACATAAAGTGCAGCTGCTGGTGGTGCTGGGCATGCTTAGTTTTAGCTGCTGCCTCGCTGCTTTTGCACCTTGACACAGACAAAAGGTCACTTACTAATGTGTTGCATATACACACACACACACACACAAAAAAGGGCAAGTGACACACACACAGACATAGTAATATTCGCAAGGCAAAAATTTATTTTTTTTTATCTTTATTATTTGTTGCTATACAGCAAATATTATTGCTTATACTACGAGGGGTATTCAAAAAGTAAGTTTCCCTGTGTTGGGGGAAAAATAAAAAAAAAACAAGTTTTAGGCAGTAAAAATAAATTTATTTTATTCTTTGACTCTTAAACTATTTTTCTACATAGTCGCCTTGGACTACAATACATTTTTGGTATCTGTGTGAAAGCTTAAGTAAACCTTCCTTAAAAAATTCCATGCCCTGTTTTTTGATCCACGATTCGATGACGAGTCAAAGAATAAAATAAATTTATTTTTACTTTTTTTTTTTTATTTTTTTTTTTTATTTTTTTTTTTACTGCCTAAAACTTGTTTTTTATTTTTTCCCCAACACAGGGAAACTTATTTTTTAAATACCCCTCGTATAAACTGCAAATACAAAATGCACAGCAAAATTCTTGGAAAATAATAAAAATTATTTCTTTATTTAAACAGCATTAAAACATATTTAATTTATATTAATTGCCGCTGCGAAATGGTGGCGTATGTAAATTAACATGAAATTCACTGCGTGTCTCGTAGGGTAAATGACCTTGATAATCATCACGTCGATATGAATTTGTTGGCATATGTGTACGTTGCAACACTTGCAACATGCACAATAGCAGCAAGACAAGCCAATGCTCCCGTTGTACTTTCCACAACATATTGAAAATAACTGTGAAAAATTTTGCTAATAAGAAAAAAAATAATATAAATTTATAATCTTAGCTTTTTATAATTAATCACATTTAGTCTGACCTTTTGTCATAGAGCTTGTGACGCAGTTAGCTTAATAAATAAAATTTTAAAGCTTTCTACATACACTGTGCAACAAAAAAAAAACTGAATGTTTTTCAATTGAATTTTTTTTTTTTTTTTATATTATTTTTATACTCGGTGCCCATTGGGTATCAAGAGTATATTGGGTTAGTGACAAGAGCAAATGTATGTAACACCCATAAGGAGGCGTGGCCGACCCCATAAAGTATATATATTCTGACTCAGGATCAACAGCCGAGTCGATTGGAGCATGTCCGTCTGTCCGTCTGTCCGTCTGTCCGTATGAACACACAGATCTCGGAGACTATAAGAGATAGAGACTTCATTTTTTTTGCATAGTGTTTGTAGTGTTTGCAGGCAGATCAAGTTTATTTTGGATTTTTGCCACGCCCCCCTCCGCCTCCACAAATCGATGAAAACCATTTTGAACACACCACTTCACCCACACCCAGTCAAGCTACAGCACTGAATTTTGGTACAAAGTTAGAATATGTTTATCTGGACGTTGTGTACAAATTTGGTACAGATCGGATAATAAACATGGAAGTTATATACATTTCAAATTTCAAAAGTTGCTGTTCTCACCCCATAAGACGGCAACATTTACTCAGTGTTTCTCACACTTGTGAAGAGCGTGGCTCAGTGGTTAGAGGGTTTAACTCGCGTGCATGAGGTCCGCGGTTCGATTCCCGAGACGATTTTTTTTTTTTAAATTTTTTTTTTTAAATTTTTTTTTTTAAATTTTTTTTTTTTAAATTTTTTTTTTTAAATTTTTTTTTTATATTAACTTAAAATTGGCGAGTGGCACCGAGTATTATATAGTCGAGCACACTCGACTATAACTTTCTTACTTGTTAAAGCTTTCTATGTACACTATGCAACAAAAAAAAAATTGTATTTTTTTTTTATATTTTTTATTAACTGTATTTTGGGGAGGGGAAACATTTTTTAGTTGCCACAAATCAAAGCATTTTTATTTTTGTAGACAGACTCTCTCTCTCTGTCTGTCTCTCTCTCTCTGTCTCTGTCTCTTTCGTTGCACTCTTACATTTTTGCACTTACTCACTCTTACACTTGCTATCTCTATCTCTCTCTCTCTCTCTCTTTCTCTCTGTCTCTATCTCTGTCTCACTTACTGTTACTCTGTTGTTGCTCTTGTCATTTCAGTTTACGTGTTAAGTGCTTGGCAAGCACGATTAAGGCGCTTTATCACCCGCAACAACGGCAGCAACACGAACGACAAGCACACCAGCAGCAGCAACAACAGCAACAACAGCAACAGCAACAACAGCAACTGAAACAAAATCAACAGCAACAGCTGCGACGCCAGCAACAAAGGCGCTTACGGCAAGTCTTGTCGCAGCAACAGCAGCAGCAACATCAACAACAGCAGCAACAGCAGCAGCAACAACAGCAACTGTTTTAAGCACTCGCACATACTACATTGACACGCCCAGTGGGCGTTTAAGTAGAAGCAAAACACTACAGCAACAACAACAACAGCAACAACATCAATAAATAGAAGAGAGAGAGAAGAAGAAAAAATTCGTGTACATTATGTTTGGCGCAACAACAACACCAGCAACATTGCTGGAGTTTGGTGGAGCTATTGGTGATGTACCAAACATTTTGGAAATAGAATTGCCAGCAATATTGTTCAACGATAGTCTATACATTGAATTGAATGGCAGTTTGACACAGCTGGAAGGCAATGCTGCCAATGCTGGCAACATTGTCAGCACCAGCAGCAGCAGCATCATCGATGGCAGCAGTACAAACAGTTGGCATAATAGCAACAACATAAGCAGCAGCATTAGCAACAATAACATTAGCAGCTATAATATAAGCAATTATAACATAAACATTGCAAGCAATGCAAGTAATAATAATTTTACACAATTTATGGAAGAGCAACGTATTGCCAATGAGCGTGCAGCAGCTGAATTTTGGTTACTTATCAAAATGATTGCCATGGCCATAGTGCTTGGCCTAATGATATTGATAACAATCATTGGTAAGTATCTAAACGAATAAGACAAAAGAGAGAAAGCGATAAAGAGAAAGAGAAATGAAAAAGTTTATCAAAAATACATTTCAAGTCGCATTTTGCTTCCGCTTAAAGCGGCAGTCAATGTTATAGGCAGTGGCAGGGGGGGGAATGCCCAATAACTGTTGTTAGTAGGCGTGTGTTTTGCGCCAGATTTAGGCGTTAAATTATTCTCAAATTTATGCCATCGGGGGAATTTTCTTCGTAGCAGAAAAAAATAAAAAAAAAAAAAAGTTTCCATATCGCCGCCAAAGTGAACTGTAAATGAAGTGAAATTTATGATGCAGAAGATTTTTATTGCGCCCCTTGAAAAATTTTTTTTTTTTTTTTTTATTGATTTTTGGCTTACAAAGATGATTTGCTGACAGCCAGGCAGCCAGCCAGGCAGCCTGCTGTTAGCCAAGCTATGAAACAACTGCTAGCTGCTGAGAAGTTTAGCAATGAGTGGGAGGGAGAGGCAGGGAGACAGAAATAAAGCATGGCAACTTTTGCTTAGAGAGTCGCGTTAAAAAGCTTTGTGTTAAACGTCGCACTTAGGACGAGCGACAGCGATTGAGACTTGTAAGTGGAAAGAGCGACAGAGATAGAGGCAGCTATAGATAGAGTGTGTGTGAAAGACAAAGAGAGAGAAAGAGAGCTAGAGAGATACGCCTGGAAGGCCTTGCCAGCAACAACAACAATAACAATAACCGACAACAACAACAACAAGAATGTCAAACAAAGTTTCAAAATGTTTGTCGTTTTTTTTTTTTGTTGCCGTTGTTGTTGTTGTTGTTGGCATCGACACGTGAAAAGCTATTAAAAGCGCGCCAAGGCGTCAAATGGAAATTACATACACACACAGACACACACACACACACACACATGGAGCGGAAATAGATATACAGGCTAGGTGAGTGTCTGCGCTTCGCACACGTGGCGTATGCGCAATATCCTGAGACTGCATATAGCCGCATATGCAAATGCAGTTTTGTGGCACAAGCCATGTGCAAGGACAAAAAACGTTTTGATAACCTGCAGACAAACAGACAGACAGACAGCATAAAGAGACTAGAGATGAAAGAGAGAGAGAGAGAGAGAAAGAGGCTGTCAGTGAGGCTTAGTATATGTAGATAGGCTTTTGTGCAGTGAAACAGGCGACAGTTTTAGATGCCGTTGTGGCAATTACAATTTGCCAGGTTGCATGCGTTTAATCAAAGCATGTGCAATGCACATAACAGAGCAGCAGCAGCAGCAGCAGAGCAGCAGCAATTTTCATTTGCATGACAGACATAGAGAAAGAGAAAGACAGTGAGAGTGAGAGGGAGAGCAGCAGCAGCAAACTAGCTGACAGAGACGTCTGTCTACCTTAGTATCAAGCGATGGCAACTTGCATGCGGCACGTGCCATGCAATCTGCTGCACGATTGCCTGCAATTAGACAGCACTATGGACTCTATGGACAGCAGTTGCTTAAGCAAAACTTTCTTTTTTTTTATAAGTTGATTGATTTTTTTTTTTTTTTAGCATAGTTAAACAGTTAAGTTTAAAGCGTGCAGTGTACAGCGTGCTGCCTGTCAAGTAGCCTTCAACTTTGACTTTTGACTTTTTATACAATTACATGATTACAAACTGCAAGTCATGCAGTAAGTTAAATGTTTATTTTTTGCTAGCTGCAAAAATATATAAAAATTTTGCATAAATTATATTAATTTTACTGTCTTTCAGCAAAACTGTAATTTATATCTGATTATTTCTATTGCAGGCAATGTATTTGTTATTGCTGCCATTATACTGGAACGTAATTTACAAAATGTTGCTAATTATTTGGTCGCATCTTTGGCTGTTGCTGATTTATTTGTTGCATGTCTTGTCATGCCACTTGGCGCCGTCTATGAGGTAAGTTTCTTTTTGTTGCTGCTATTGTTGTTGCTATTACTCTTACTTTTTTTATTTTTATTTATTTTTTGCTTTATTTTATGCACTTACCATGGGGTAGATGCACTTTAGGCTAGTTGTAAAAATTGTCTAGAAAATTATGAGAAATTAAATAATAATATAATATAATAATAATAAATTATATAATTTTTAAAAATAATTATTAGAAATAATTATATAATAATAATTTTTAAAAATAATTATTAGAAATTATATAAATTATTATTATATTATATATTATATTTTATTTTTATTTTTTTAGAAAATTATTAAAAATTATCTCTTGCCATTTTTCTATTTTTTAAATATAATATTAATTTATTTATTTTTTTAATATTAGAAATTATCTGCTGATACTTTTTGCATTTTTATTAAAATATTTTTTTTTTTTTGAAATTTTTAGAAATTATTTACTGTCATTTTTTGCTTTTTTATATATATTTTTTTATTAAATTTTTTTTTTTTAATTTTTTCTTGCATTTTTAAATTTTTTTTTATTTACTTAATTTTTTTTTTTGTGGGAAATTATTAAAAATTACCTGCTGCTCTTTTTTTGCTTTTTTTTATATGTATTTTACTATTATATTTTTTTTTTTAAATTATTGGAAATTATCTGCTGACATTTTTTGGTTTTTATTTATATTTTATTAATTTTTTTTTTGTTTAGAAAATTCTAGAAAGTATCTCCTGACTTTTTCGCATTTTTATATATATTTTATTTATTTATTTTTTTTTTAGAAAATTTTTAGAAATTATATGCTAAAATTTTTCGCTTTTTTATTTATTTTTTATTTTATTTGTTTTTTTTTTTTACCAAATTTTAGAAATTGTTTCCTGCCATTTTTCCCTCTTTTTAATATATTTTATTTATTTACTTATATTTTTTTTTTAATTATTAATTATTAATTAATTTTTTTAATTATTAATTATATACTGATACTTTTTGCATTTTTATAGGAATTTTTTTTTGAAAATTATTAGAAATTATCTTGCTGACATTTTTTCACTTTTATTATATATTTTATTAATTTGTTTTTTGTTTAGAAAAGTCTTAGAAAATATCTCCTGACGTTTTTCGCATTTTTATATATATTTTATTTATTTATTTTTTTTATAAAAATATTAGAAATTATCTGCTAACATTTTTCGCATTTTTATTTATTTTTTATTTTATTTTTATTTTTTTTTTGGATAAATTTTAGAAATTATTTCCTGCTATTTTAGTTTTTTTTTTAAATATATTTTATTTATTTACTTATATATATTTTTTTTTAATTATTAGAAATTATATACTGATACTTTTTGCATTTTTATAGAAATTTTTTTTAGAAAATTCTTGAAAATATCTGCTAAAATTATTTGCTTTTTTATATATATATTTTATTAATTTTTTTTTTGTTTAGAAAATTCTTAGAAAATATCTGCTGTCATTTTACGCTGTTTTATATATATTTTAATTTTTTTTTTTTATTTGTCAATATTTCTCTGTAAAAGTCTGCACAAAGTGTATCAAGTCTTCGGCTTGTGGCATGATATTTTTAACCACTTGCCATTATTTTTGTTGCCATTGTTGTTGTGACTGCTGCTGAGCTGCTGTCCTGTCTCTGTCTCTGTTTCGCTCTCCTGCTGTCTTTTGCTGTCTTGGCTGTCGCTTTGTTGCTGTTGCTGTTGTTCTGCTGCTGCTGCTGTGTTGTCGTCTTCCAACGTTTTGCTTGCAACACAAACTTCATTATCCTAATGGAAACTTGGAATGAAAAGCGTGCAAATGAAATTATGCGCAAAGAGTTGTCTTTAAGGCAGAATGAGACAGCAAGGCAGAGAGAGAGAGAGAGACAGAGAGAGAGAGTATGTATGAGGGAGTATAAGTGTATATGTCTGTTTGTATGTGTGTGTGTGTGTGTGTGTGTGTGTGTGTGCGTGCATGTGTTTTTGTATGCGTAATGAGCCATTGCGCGTTGTTAATTGTTTAAATTGCGTCATCGCAGGCAAAACGCAGCCAGACGACAAGCAGCAATGACATAATTTAATTGCATGCACAAGATAAATCAAATCCAAATCCAAAACCAAATTCAAAGTCAAAATTCAAATTCAAATTCATCCAAATTCATGTTCTTCTACTTGTTTCTTCAGATAAGCAATGGCTGGATATTGGGACCCGAGTTATGTGACATTTGGACATCATGCGATGTGCTATGCTGCACAGCATCCATATTACATTTGGTGGCCATAGCAGCAGATAGGTAAGTAACCAAATATCATCAGTTATATCAACTGCAAAACGTTTCACTTTCTACACATATCTAGATATTGGACCGTTACAAATATTGATTATAATAATTTACGTACACCGCGACGAGTATTTCTCATGATATTTTGCGTTTGGTTTGCGGCATTGATTGTCTCGCTGGCACCGCAATTTGGCTGGAAAGATCCAGACTATATGAAACGCATTGAGGAACAACATTGCATGGTCTCACAGGATGTGGCATATCAGGTAAAGCAACATTTCTTCATCTCCGCCTTCAACATCTTTTACTACTTCTGTTTCTTCTACTTATGGCATATAAATTATACGCATTTTCATTGTTTTGCTTTTATGTTTTTTTTTTTTTCTTTTTCTTTGCAGATATTTGCCACATGTTGCACGTTCTATGTGCCACTGTTGGTCATTTTATTTCTATACTGGAAAATCTATCTTATTGCCAGGAAGCGCATACAACGTCGCACACAAAAGTCCTTTAATGTGACGTTGACTGAAACCGAGGTAAGTCAAATGACTCAGACACGCCCAAACGCCCCCATAGACGCCTATTCATGGCTTTCACAATTAAAGTGATAAATTTCCAAGTGGCAAGACGAAGAACGACTTGACAAAAGCTAAATAATATTACGCATACGCAGTGTTGGGGGGGAAATTGTCGTTGTCGTTGTCGTTCTCGTCGTCTAATGAAATTTGAGTTGATGATGATGCCAGCTCACTTTCTCTGTGCTATATTCTGTCTCTCTCTCTCTCTCTTTCTTATTCGCCTTCTGTCTTTCTGTAGAAGATTGTAAGTTTCTGTAGTCGTTATAATGAGCGTGTCATTAACTGAAACAATAATGCGAATCCTTTGCTGGCCATTAGCATGGCCCCAGCGAGCACTTGCCAGAGAGTCAAGATTTATGCCACGTTCACGATGAGTATAATGGGGCAATAGGCAATGGGCGTGGGCCAAATGTGCGATATGTTTTTCAAATAAAGCGCCGCCATTTTCCTCAAATAGTGTGCAAATAGTAGACTATAATGTTCCTAAGTAGAGAATGTGTCCCATGAGCACAACTCGCAGCATTTACAAAAGTGGCAACAAAAAAAAAAAAAAACTGACAGTGCGCGAAATTCAGATTCAACTTGAAATAAAAAATAGAAATTAATTTTATTTATAATAAAATAAAATTTTAGTTTATTAAATTAAATTAATTTTTAGTTTTAGTAAATTAAATTAAATAATTATTCAAATTAATTTTTCAATTATTAATAAATTAAATTAATTTATTAAAGTTTTATTAAATTAAATTAAACAATTTTACAAAATATTTTTTTATCAATTTTTTTTATTTTTATATTTTATTAAATTAAATTAAATAATTTTACAAAATATTTTTAAATTAATTTCTTTTAATTAATTTCTAAAAAAATCGTATACTATTTTTTTTTTTAATTCAAAATATTTCTTTTGGCATTTTTTAATATTATTTAAATTAATTAATTAATTATTTTAAATTAATTTTTTAATTTTTAATTATTATTATTTATTTATTATTTTAATTTTTTTATTTTTTTTTATTTTTAATTATTATTTTAATTTTTTTTTTTTTTAAATTTAAATTTTTAAAATTTGAAATTTCTTATTAATTTTTTTTTTATTTTTTTAAATTTTAATTCATTTTATTTTTTTTTTTTTTAAATATTTTGCAATATTTTTTTATAAAATCAAATTAAATTTCTTGAATTTTTATTATTTTTATTATTATTATTATTTTAATTTTTTATTTTTTTTTTAAATTTAAGTTTTTAAAATTTCTTATTATTTTTTTTTTTATTTTTTTAAATTTTAATACATTTAAAATTTTTTTTAAAATATTTTACAATATTTTTTTGTAAAATCAAATTAAATTTCTTGAATTTTTTAAAAATTAATTTTTTTATTTTTAATTATTATTATTTTAATTTTGTATTTTTTTTTAAATTTAAATTTTTAAAATTTCTTATTAATTTTTTTTTATTTTTTTAAATTTTATTTCATTTTATTTATTTTTTTTTTTAAATATTTTACAATATATTTTGTAAAATCAAATTAAATTTCTTGAAACCTTTTTTCCCCCTCATTATTGTGCAACGCTTAATGCAATTAACATTTTATTTTTTTGCAGTGCGATTCAACGGTGCAAAAGGAACGTGGCAGGCGACGTCTTGGCAGGCGTGCTGGTAATCGTGAACAAGAGGATATAGAGAATGGTGCAGGTGCATTACAGCGACGTTCTCGCAAACGCATGAAGATTTGCTTTGGACGCAATACAAATACGGCAAACATATGCGCTGGGTCGGAAGGCGCCGTTGCACGGTCTGTGGCTGCAATTGCCGTTGACTTTGCCAGCTTGGCGATAACACGAGAGGAGACAGAATTTAGTACAAGCAACTATGACAACAAAAGTCACGCGGGCACTGAACTGACCACCATATCCAGCGATGCGGATGATGTAAGTGTATATGAGGGGGGAAGAAGAAGGGAAAAGTGGCAGCACGAGTGGCACTTGCAGTACACTTACAGCACTTGAAACTCACCTGCTAATTGTTTGTGTGTTTTGTGGTTTTCCTTTTTTTGTGGTTACACTTTTCATGCCATTGTCTCACAATATTCACAATGTATTTGCTTTTGTCTCTTTCTCTCTCTCTCTTTTGTCTATTCTACTCTTTCTACTCTTTTTCTCTCTCTCTTTGGATATTGTGCTTCTTCTTCTTCTGCTTACAGTATCGCACGAGCAATGCTAACGAAATCATTACGCTCTCACAGCAGGTGGCCAGTGCGACACAGCATCATTTGATAGCATCACATTTGAATGCCATAACGCCGCTAGCACAGTCTATCGCAATGGGTGGTGGTACACTAAGTACAACAGCATCAACAGCAACAGCAACAGCAGCAGCAGCTGGTGTAACAGCAAACAGCAATCAGACAGCAGGAATTACTATTGAAGCAGGAGCTAATACTGCAACTGGTGGACAAAGTCCCATTGGTATTGGTAAAGGCGTTTTGGCCAGCATTGCAAATCCACATCAGAAACTGGCAAAACGTAGACAATTGCTAGAGGCAAAACGTGAACGTAAAGCAGCACAAACATTGGCCATCATCACCGGCGCCTTTGTCATCTGTTGGTTGCCCTTCTTTGTTATGGCATTGACAATGAGTCTATGCAAGGATTGTGATATTCATCCAGCGGTCGCATCACTATTCCTATGGCTTGGCTACTTCAATTCCACACTGAATCCGGTACGTACATATGTATGAAAAACAAAAACAAAAACCATTGCATTTGTCCTTGGCTATCCTTGCTACATGCAGTGCTTGCTGCTTGCTGCTTGCCTAACTGGCCGTAACACATAAGTCCATTAGAGTAGCCTTTGAGTGACAAATGAAAGCATAGTTGATGGATGTGTATCAGTTGTTCTTGTACTTGTTTTATGCAACTATTCATCTCTGTCTTTCTCTTCTCTCTCTCACTCGATGTGCACTTCATTTTGCTATATGCTTAGCTTTAAGAGTTTTGAGCAGCTTCAAGAAGTTTGCTTTTTATTTACTGTCAAGTTTTTTGTAAAAGTGAAGCTTTTCTTTTGAGCTATGAGATTTTGCAGAGAGAGATAGAGAGAGGGAGATTTAGCAGGCTGATGTATTTGAGTATTGAGAATTGCAGAGAACGGCTCAAAATTGACACTTTCCTGATTATCAAGAGTTTAAGAGTGAAGCTCAGCTTTTGAGCTATGAAAATTGCAGATAGAAATCTAGCAGAAGCTTCATTTACTTACATTTTTGTGCTTTGAGAATTGCAGAGTGCGGCTCAAAATTGACAATTTTCTTGCTCTCAACAGTGCAGCTTAGCTTTGAGCTATGAGAATAGCAGAGAAAGCTAGCTGAAACTTACTTCAACGAGAATGAGAATCACAGAGAGAGGCTCAAAGACATTTTTTCTTATTTACAGTCATATTTTTAAATGCGAAGCTTAGCTTTGAGCTATGAGAATTGCAGAGAAAGCTAGCTGAAACTTACTTCAACGAGAATGAGAATCACAGCGAAAGGCTCAAAGTTTTTTATAGCTGCCATAGCTGAATCTTATTTCAACGATTTGAGAATCACAGAGAGAGGCTTTAAAAATATTTCCCCACTTTCTGCTGCTTACAACTGCAGCTGCTTATAACTTTAAGTCTTAAAAAATGCAGAGACCGCCGACTCTTTGTCTGCTGCCTTTAAAATTACAGCTTAACGTCATTTATATATGTATCATTCTTTCTCTCTTTCTTTCTCTCATTTTCTCTTTTTCTTCTGTTTTTCCTTTTACCTTTTTTTGCTCTTCAACATGCACTTCAACAGGTCATCTATACAATATTCAATCCAGAATTTCGTCGCGCTTTTAAGCGTCTACTTTATGGCCGAAAGAATGCGGCACGTGCACGTAGCGCGAAAATTTGATTTCAACTGAAAACCAACGAGGACCAGTATCTGTAAGTCCCATCAATAACAACAACAACAACAACAAACAGCAACAACAAACAACAAGAACAAACAAACAAAAAAAAAAATCACAAGGTGAAAGTGAAAGTTACTAACTATGTGTATGGGAACACAGACATACGATAGATAAGTAGTACGTATACTTAATATACCCCAACGACATAATCAACCGATAATGATAATGATAATGATAATGATGATGATGATGATGATGTTATGGAAATGTACATGAAAATGAAGAAAATGGAATTGACACTTTGGCATTGTAATAGAGATTAAAGATAAGAAAAAAATAATGTTAGTCACCAAAAAAAAAAGAAAAAAAAACTAGTAAATTCTAAGGCGTGTTTATTTATTTTTTCTGTAGTTGTAGTTGTGCGTTAAGCGATGTTATTATTATTATTATTTTTATTATTATTTTTTTTGTTTTTTTTTTTGGTTTTTTTTTTTAGCAGTGACAATCCTAAATACATTTACATACATTTAAGTAATTCCTTGCCTACCTTATATACTAACTATTAACAAAAAAAAAAAACACATACGTGCCCCCCCTAGTATCGCATAACAAAACCAAACCAACAACAAAAAAAAAAAAACTAAAATCAAATGATGATCTTAGTTTTTTTGTTGTTCGAGTTTTGGTTTTGTTATGCGATACTAGGGGGGGGCACGTATGTGTTTTTTTTGTTAATAGTTAGTATATAAGGTAGGCGAGGAATTACTTAAATGTATGTAAATGTATTTAGGATTGTCACTGCTAAAAAAAAAAACCAAAAAAAAAAACAAAAAAAATAATAATAAAAATAATAATAATAATAACATCGCTTAACGCACAACTACAACTACAGAAAAAATAAATAAACACGCCTTAGAATTTACTAGTTTTTTTTTCTTTTTTTTTTGGTGACTAACATTATTTTTTTCTTATCTTTAATCTCTATTACAATGCCAAAGTGTCAATTCCATTTTCTTCATTTTCATGTACATTTCCATAACATCATCATCATCATCATCATTATCATTATCATTATCATTATCGGTTGATTATGTCGTTGGGGTATATTAAGTATACGTACTACTTATCTATCGTATATCTGTGTTCCCATACACATAGTTAGTAACTTTCACTTTCACCTTGTGATTTTTTTTTTTTTTTTTGTTTGTTCTTGTTGTTTGTTGTTGCTGTTTGTTGTTGTTGTTGTTGTTATTGATGGGACTTACAGATACTGGTCCTCGTTGGTTTTCAGTTGAAATCAAATTTTCGCGCTACGTGCACGTGCCGCATTCTTTCGGCCATAAAGTAGACGCTTAAAAGCGCGACGAAATTCTGGATTGAATATTGTATAGATGACCTGTTGAAGTGCATGTTGAAGAGCAAAAAAAGGTAAAAGGAAAAAGAAGAAAAAGAGAAAATGAGAGAAAGAAAGAGAGAAAGAATGATACATATATAAATGACGTTAAGCTGTAATTTTAAAGACAGCAGACAGCAGGCAAAGAGTCGGCGGTCTCTGCATTTTTTAAGACTTAAAGTTATAAGCAGCTGCAGTAGAAAGTAGGGAAATGTTTTTATAACCTCTCTCTGTGATTCTCAAATCGTTGAAATCAGATAAAGCTATGACAGCTATAAAAAAAAAAATGACTTTGAGCCTCTCTCTGTGATTCTCCAAGTCGTTGAAGTATGTTTCAGCTAGCTTTCTCTGCAATTCTCATAGCTCAAAGCTAAGCTTCGCATTTAAAAATATGACTGTAAATAAGAAAAAATGTCTTTGAGCCTCTCTCTGTGATTCTCAAGTCGTTGAAGTAAGTTTCATCTAGCTTTCTCTGCTATTCTCATAGCTCAAAGCTAAGCTGCACTGTTGAGAGTAAGAAAATTGTCAATTTTGAGCCGCAGTCTGCAATTCTCAAAGCACAAAAATGTAAGTAAATGATCTCGCTCTGCAATTTTCATAGCTCAAAAGCTAAGCTTCACTTTTAAACTCTTGACAGTCAAGAAAGTGTCAATTTTGAGCCGTTCTCTGCAATTCTCAATACTCAAATACATCAGCCTGCTAAATCTCCCTCTCTCTATCTCTCTCTGCAAAATCTCATAGCTCAAAAGCTAAGCTTCACTTTAACAAAAAACTTGACAGTAAATAAAAAGCAAACTTCTTGAAGCTGCTCAAAACTCTTAAAGCTAAGCATATAGCAAAATGAAGTGCACATCGAGTGAGAGAGAGAAGAGAAAGACAGAGATGAATAGTTGCATAAAACAAGTACAAGAACAACTGATACACATCCATCAACTATGCTTTCATTTGTCACTCAAAGGCTACTCTAATGGACTTATGTGTTACGGCCAGTTAGGCAAGCAGCAAGCAGCAAGCACTGCATGTAGCAAGGATAGCCAAGGACAAATGCAATGGTTTTTGTTTTTGTTTTTCATACATATGTACGTACCGGATTCAGTGTGGAATTGAAGTAGCCAAGCCATAGGAATAGTGATGCGACCGCTGGATGAATATCACAATCCTTGCATAGACTCATTGTCAATGCCATAACAAAGAAGGGCAACCAACAGATGACAAAGGCGCCGGTGATGATGGCCAATGTTTGTGCTGCTTTACGTTCACGTTTTGCCTCTAGCAATTGTCTACGTTTTGCCAGTTTCTGATGTGGATTTGCAATGCTGGCCAAAACGCCTTTACCAATACCAATGGGACTTTGTCCACCAGTTGCAGTATTAGCTCCTGCTTCAATAGTAATTCCTGCTGTCTGATTGCTGTTTGCTGTTACACCAGCTGCTGCTGCTGTTGCTGTTGCTGTTGATGCTGTTGTACTTAGTGTACCACCACCCATTGCGATAGACTGTGCTAGCGGCGTTATGGCATTCAAATGTGATGCTATCAAATGATGCTGTGTCGCACTGGCCACCTGCTGTGAGAGCGTAATGATTTCGTTAGCATTGCTCGTGCGATACTGTAAGCAGAAGAAGAAGAAGAAGCACAAAATCCAAAGAGAGAGAGAGAAAAAGAGTAGAAAGAGTAGAATAGACAAAAGAGAGAGAGAAAGAGACAAAAGCAAATACATTGTGAATATTGTGAGACAATGGCATGAAAAGTGTAACCACAAAAAAAGGTAAACCACAAAACACACAAACAATTAGCAGGTGAGTTTCAAGTGCTGTAAGTGTACTGCAAGTGCCACTCGTGCTGCCACTTTTCCCTTCTTCTTCCCCCCTCATATACACTTACATCATCCGCATCGCTGGATATGGTGGTCAGTTCAGTGCCCGCGTGACTTTTGTTGTCATAGTTGCTTGTACTAAATTCTGTCTCCTCTCGTGTTATCGCCAAGCTGGCAAAGTCAACGGCAATTGCAGCCACAGACCGTGCAACGGCGCCTTCCGACCCAGCGCATATGTTTGCCGTATTTGTATTGCGTCCAAAGCAAATCTTCATGCGTTTGCGAGAACGTCGCTGTAATGCACCTGCACCATTCTCTATATCCTCTTGTTCACGATTACCAGCACGCCTGCCAAGACGTCGCCTGCCACGTTCCTTTTGCACCGTTGAATCGCACTGCAAAAAAATAAAATGTTAATTGCATTAAGCGTTGCACAATAATGAGGGGGAAAACAAGGTTTTTAAAAAATTCAAGAAATTTAATTTGATTTTACAAAAAAATATTGTAAAATATTTTAAAAAAAATTTTAAATGTATTAAAATTTAAAAAAATAAAAAAAAAAATAATAAGAAATTTTAAAAACTTAAATTTAAAAAAAAAATAAAAAATTAAAATAATAATAATAATAAAAATAATAAAAATTCAAGAAATTTAATTTGATTTTATAAAAAAATATTGCAAAATATTTTAAAAAAAAATTTTTTATGTATTAAAATTAAAAAAATTAAAATAAAAAAACGAATAAGAAATTTTAAAAATTTAAATTTAAAAAAATTATAAATTAAAATAATAATAATTAAAAATAAAAAAATTAATTTTTAAAAAATTCAAGAAATTTAATTTGATTTTACAAAAAAATATTGCATAATATTTAAAAAAAAATTTAAAATGTATTAAAATTTAAAAAAAATAAAAAAAATTAATAAGAAATTTTAAATTTTAAAAATTTAAATTAAAAAAAAAATAAAAAATAAAAAAATTAAAATAATTTAAAAAAATAAAAAAAAATTAATAAGAAATTTTAAAAATTTAAAAAAAAAATTTTAAAAATTTAAATTTAAAAAAAAAAATTAAAATAATAATAATAAAAAATAAAAAAAAATTAATTTAAAATAATTAATTAATTAATTTAAATAATATTAAAAAATGCCAAAAGAAATATTTTGAATTAAAAAAAAATAGTATACGATTTTTTTTTAGAAATTAATTAAGAAAATTAATTAAAAAAATATTTTGTAAAATTTAATTTTTAATTTAATTTAATAAAACTAAAAATTAATTTAATTTATTAATAATTGAAAAATTAATTGAATAATTATTTAATTTAATTTACTAAAACTAAAAATTAATTTAATTTAATAAACTAAAATTTTTTTTATTATAAATAAAATTAATTTCTATTTTTTATTTCAAGTTGAATCTGAATTTCGCGCACTGTCAGTTTTTTTTTTTTTTTGTTGCCACTTTTGTAAATGCTGCGAGTTGTGCTCATGGGACACATTCTCTACTTAGGAACATTATAGTCTACTATTTGCACACTATTTGAGGAAAATGGCGGCGCTTTATTTGAAAAACATATCGCACATTTGGCCCACGCCCATTGCCTATTGCCCCATTATACTCATCGTGAACGTGGCATAAATCTTGACTCTCTGGCAAGTGCTCGCTGGGGCCATGCTAATGGCCAGCAAAGGATTCGCATTATTGTTTCAGTTAATGACACGCTCATTATAACGACTACAGAAACTTACAATCTTCTACAGAAAGACAGAAGGCGAATAAGAAAGAGAGAGAGAGAGAGACAGAATATAGCACAGAGAAAGTGAGCTGGCATCATCATCAACTCAAATTTCATTAGACGACGAGAACGACAACGACAACGACAATTTCCCCCCCAACACTGCGTATGCGTAATATTATTTAGCTTTTGTCAAGTCGTTCTTCGTCTTGCCACTTGGAAATTTATCACTTTAATTGTGAAAGCCATGAATAGGCGTCTATGGGGGCGTTTGGGCGTGTCTGAGTCATTTGACTTACCTCGGTTTCAGTCAACGTCACATTAAAGGACTTTTGTGTGCGACGTTGTATGCGCTTCCTGGCAATAAGATAGATTTTCCAGTATAGAAATAAAATGACCAACAGTGGCACATAGAACGTGCAACATGTGGCAAATATCTGCAAAGAAAAAAAAAAAAACATAAAAGCAAAACAATGAAAATGCGTATAATTTATATGCCTTAAGTAGAAGAAGCAGAAGTAGTAAAAGATGTTGAAGGCGGAGACAAAGAAATGTTGCTTTACCTGATATGCCACATCCTGTGAGACCATGCAATGTTGTTCCTCAATACGTTTCATATAGTCTGGATCTTTCCAGCCAAATTGCGGTGCCAGCGAGACAATCAATGCCGCAAACCAAACGCAAAATATCATGAGAAATACTCGTCGCGGTGTACGTAAATTATTATAATCAATATTTGTAACGGTCCAATATCTAGACATGTGTAGAAAGTGAAACGTTTTGCAGTTGATGTAACTGATGATATTTGGTTACTTACCTATCTGCTGCTATGGCCACCAAATGTAATATGGATGCTGTGCAGCATAGCACATCGCATGATGTCCAAATGTCACATAACTCGGGTCCCAATATCCAGCCATTGCTTATCTGATGAAACAAGTAGCAAGAACCTGAATTTGGATGAATTTGAATTTGAATTTTGACTTTGAATTGGTTTTGGTTTTGGATTTGGATTTGAATTTATCTTGTGCATGCAATTAAATTATGTCATTGCTGCTTGTCGTCTGGCTGCGTTTTGCCTGCGATGACGCAATTTAAACAATTAACAACGCGTAATGAGCCATTGCGCATACAAAAACACATGCACGCACACACACACACACACACACACACACATACAAACAGACATATACACTTATACTCCCTCATACATACTCTCTCTCTCTGTCTCTCTCTCTCTCTCTGCCTTGCTGTCTCATTCTGCCTTAAAGACAACTCTTTGCGCATAATTTCATTTGCACGCTTTTCATTCCAAGTTTCCATTAGGATAATGAAGTTTGTGTTGCAAGCAAAACGTTGGAAGACGATCAACAGCAGCAGCAGCCGAACAACAGCAACGGCGACAAAGCAACACCCAAGACAGCGAAAGACAGCAGGAGAGCGAAACGGAGCGGAGCGGAGCAGCAGCTCGGCACGATCGCAACAACAATGGCAACAAAAATAATGGCGAGTGGTTATAAATATCATGCCGCATACACTGTGTGCAGACTTTACAGAGAAATATTAACAAACAAAAAAAAAATTAAATATATATAAAACAAAAAATGTCAGCAGATATTTTCTAAGAATTTTCTAAACAAAAAAAAATTAATAAAATATATAAAAAAAAATAATATCAGCAGATATTTTCTAATAATTTTCAAAAAAAAATTTCTATAAAAATGCAAAAAGTATCGGTATATAATTTCTAATATTTAAAAAAAAAAAATAAGTAAATAAATAAAATATATAAAAAAGAGGGAAAAAATCTAATAATTTTCAAACCTATAACGAAAAGTATCAGTATATAATTAATAATTAAAAAAATTAATTAATAATTAATAATTAAAAAAAAAATATAAGTAAATAAATAAAATATATTAAAAAGAGGGAAAAATGGCAGGAAACAATTTCTAAAATT